>JAGFPH010002368.1:55889-70656 GCA_018207615.1 Philaenus spumarius | reverse complement strand
TTCAGATTCGATTTGAATTCGTAGGCTTGAGATTATTCAGACTCTATTCGGACTCGATTCACATTCGTAATTAGCATAAAAATATTATTCGGATTCGATCTATAATTTCTGGATTCGTACAGCCCTGAGGCATGGTTATGTATTTTATTAGTATTTAACATAACTTTTGTTTTAAGTAAAGTTTCATGGAATATTGTTTTAATACTTTGTTTTTTTGTATTGTGCTTTGCTGGCAAACATTTATTATAATTTATTATTAATATTATATATATATATATATTTTGTTATTTATTACTGTTATTACACATTTTAAATATGTAATTTAACTTGTGTTTAGAAATTAAGCACTTGTTTTCATTACTTAAAGCATAGTATAGTTGTATTAATTTTGACTGTAAGCCAACACCTTGCACTATTATTTCAATTAATATATTGGTTGTTTCTTAACTAAGATCGCCCCCTACTATGAAAGAAAGTATAAATATGTAGCATAACACCTTGTTCAGTTACTTATAATTTTTTTGCTGCTCAAATGTTTCTGAGGATGACTACTTTGTTGTTGAAACACATTTTTCAATTACAAATATTTTTGTGAGAATTGTGTTCTGTATTTTTAACTGTGTTTTTAACATATTGAGTGAGAAACTCAATTTAAGTTAAAACAACCATTTATTGCCCTCGTATAACCGCAAAAATGGAAGATTTATTAATTATACAGTATTTTGTATTGAACACTGAGATATAAATGTAATTTTATATTCAGAATAAAAATAGAAACTTACTTTTTAAAGAAATCATCAATAGTTTAAACGTTTACTAGCTGTGATGTCATGTCAATGATAGAGTAATACGGTATCGGCTGCGCTGCATCCAAAACTGTGAATCCCTCACTATGAGTTATATCCGGTTGAGCCTCTTTTACAATTTCTTCATCACTTTCATCAGGCGACCATTTCCATGATTGTGTATTGTGTTATCTCGAATTGTTTTTCCTGACTTATCCACTCAGAAATGTCAGTGTTGTTTGTTTCTTCAAAGACAAGTAGTTTTTTCAACAAATTACCCAGAGGTATATCATTATTCTCGTATTAACTGTCATCGTTGTTTTCACTTATATTGTATAAGATTTTATTCCACAATTTTACTAGTGTCTGAGGAGTAATTTGATTTGAAGCTTCAGCAACCCAATAAATCTCATCCTTAACTGTAACTTTTTAAAGAAACTCTGTAATAGTTCCCTCGCCTACAATGGTTATAGTACAAAAACGTAGTAGACAATTCCATCACATTTCAATTCTTGTTCATCTTGGTGCAAGAACGCATTATCCAAAACTAAAATCACTTACAAGGTAAATTATTATTTTCTTTAAAATACTTTTTTTTTGTTTTTGGCACACGAATTAATAAAAAAGCTATTTTTAAATATGGCTTGGTGTATCCAAGCATTTTTTTTTTGTTTGTATAATGCACTGGATGTGTTTTTTAGAAGACTTTTCAAGCAAACTTTTCAATTCTATCCCTATTCCTGCACCATCCCCAACTGTTACTTTATCTACTCCATATAAAAGTAAAATAACACAAAGCACTTCCACTTATTAAATGTTTAACAATAAACCACAGTCTGGAAAAACAAATGTAAACACACGCTCGCACCCAATACAGTAGTGGAACTGATTTATTTTTAGACATGCTCGCAGTGTTGTCGAGTGATCGCAGTGTTGTAAGTGACGGTTGGGGAATTCAGCAGTGGCGGGAAATTTTTTTCTATGGTATTCTTGAATATTAAAGGCGCTATTTGTAGCTCGAAAAATTTGTAGTTTTAATTAAGAGAATGATATGCTTAAGGCCCAGTGCACATTAGCTTAAAAGTAATCGGGGAAACCCCGATAGTTTCCAATCCTATCTGTTTGATACCTATCAAGTTTCAGTGCATATGAGGAGATAGGACGCATCGTCATTTCAATAAAATTTATAATTATATTATTGAAAACTTACCTGATTAAAAGAAGCAGATAGAACTGATTGCGGCATCGCATGTGCACTGTCGTATTACCAACTATGTACTAGTGAAACGTCAAGATAGATAAAACACAGATAAGGGGAGAAACCAGCAGTTGCCTCTATACCTATGGTGATGTGCAGAGGGTATCCGATAGCTATCAGCGTCCCTTGTGCATTGCCCCATTACTTCCAATGTATATCTGCCTATTTGATTGAAAACCATCTCGGCGTCCCGATTACTTTCAAGCTCATGTGCACTGGGGAAGACCACACATTAGAAATGTAGACTTCTTTGGCGATATTACAAATATTTAATAGTATTTTGGTTGATACAATTATAAAAAGAATTTGTGAACTTAAAAAAAGCTGATATTAAAACCTTTTCTGCATATTTAGGCGCGGTTAAGGACAAAAGTATTTATTTGAAATATTTAATTAAGCTTAAGTCTTTCGAGATCATTTCTAAACTAGCAGACTCTAAAGTCAAATTACGAAGCAAAATAAAGTATTTTTATTTGAAATATTGAATGTATTTTAAGAACCGTCATTTGAACACAGCAAACTGTAGAGTCGGTTTTGGGAAAAAGATTTTTTTTTTCAATATTTAATTAAGGCTACGAACCGTCATTTGAACACAGTTCAAGGTAAACAGACTTTAAAGTTGATTTAGGAAAAAAAAGGTATTTATACAAAGGTAAATATCCTTACAAACAGTCATTCGAACACAGTTCAAGATAAGCAAACTGTAGAGTCGATTTAGGAAAAAATGTTATTTATTTACAATGTTTAGTTAAGGTTACGAACCATCATTCGAACACAGTTCAAGGTAAACAGACTGTAGAGTCAATTTAGGAAAAAAGGTATTTGTATAAAGGTAAATATGGTTACAACCAGTCTTTCGAACACAGTTCAAGGTGAGCAGAGTTTAGAGTTGGTTTATGAGAAACATTTCTTTTAAATATTTCATTTATCTTACGAATCTTCGCGAACACAGTTCAAGGTAAGCAGAGTTTAAAGTTGGTTAAGGAAAAATATATGGATTAATTAATAATTATTTCCTTAGTTTTAACCAATTTCGGAAAGCTAACTGAAATAGCGGAATATATACAGTGTGTGCCTTGTAATAGTTACTTCATAAAATATATGAATTAAAATTAAAGTAGGCAAGCTGAAGTAAATCCATAAGCACAAATATTGTAATTGTTTTGAGTATAATTATTGTTAGTCATAACGAACCGCATGCACTTACTTAGACTAGAGAAGTGCTTACCTGGTAAGAGTCGGATGCAGAGTGAGATCTGAGCCTAGCCTCGGGGACCTGCTTTGGTCGAAAGTACGCGTTGCACATGTGTGAGGAGTTGGGACTTTCTCTTTGTCTTACAAGGCATACTTGTGTAAGGATTTGCTACGATTGAAGAAAGAAGGGATTTTTAACTTTTCCTTTTACCATATCTTCTTTATAAAAAAAATCACTTGTAAAAATGTACAGTTACAGTTAAAGAAAAAATTTCTGTACCTGGTGCGCCCAAAAAAGTTTCTACTTAAATATATTGTGGAGCGTGACTGGACAATCGAGCGTGATGCTTCCATTAATTTCTCACCTAAAGGATATGGTATTACATACATATATATAGTACAGCATGATGGGGCAATTGATCGTGATGCTTCAATTTATTTCTCACTTAAAGATTATGTAAATATATTATATATAGTTAAGCGTGATGGGACAAAAAATGTGTGACACTTGATTTCTATTTACTGCATGCAAAATTTTCTGTACCTGGTACACCTAAAGAAGTTTACACTTCTTCAATTGTTTTCATTTATTTAAATTTGTTATAAATGAATTAAAATTTAAAGTTTTAGTTGTACAACTACAACATAAACATATTTCTATTTTTATTATTATTTTACTAAGTAAACGCAATAATTACTTTGCTCAATAATAAACTATTTTTATGGGATCTTGGCTTAAAAAATATTTTTAGGCGGGTTTTGCAGGGTGATATTTTTACTTATATTACCTGAATTGTATGTTTCTCAAAACTAAAGCCTGATTTGGCACCTCTATAGTAGAATATAGCTGCCGGAACTTGAACTTCTTAATTTAAAATGTCTTTTATTTATTATTTTTAAATGATTGTTGTGAATTAGTTATACAAGTGTATAAATTTATTGCAAAAGAAATGAAGATAGTCGATAATACTCAACTCTAATATAGTACAATAAGCTACTGTTAAATACTTTGTGTCTGACATCCCTGGTGAAATTGTCTCTTCGTACACTATTAAGTAACAGTGTTGTACTTTTATAAGTTCTAAAGCTAATAACTGGACTGAAACTATATTATGGATAGAGGGTGATCAATTCAACATGTTTAGTATTGAGTTCTCTAGAATTACAAGAGGAAAACAGCCAGGCCTAACTCTCGGATGGCCCCTAATTCTAGCACGGCTTATATATTGACCTTTGTGAATCTTCTGCTCGGAATTGTTTTGTAGGTTTCATCTGAATTAATATTCTTTAATTTGTAAAAAAATTAATAAAGCTAAACGGAATTTAAGAACTTATTAATAAATAACGTCAAGACAGTTTTAAGATAATATTTATTGATAAATTATGTAAATGGGATAATAAAGGAGTACTGAAAAGTTTGGAGAGAACCCCCCTGTAATTCTTTAGAGAGTGGGTAGAGAAAAACCAAATTTATAAAATGTTTATAAGACATAAACATATACTTTTTAATATTTGGAGCAACTTTGCCCCCAAATCCAAAATTGGAAATTTTGTGGGTTGCTAAAAATTTTTGTGTACACCCCTCATTTTATAGGTATTGATTAAAGAAAACCAAAAAACTAAACTAGAGGTCTCTATCTTAACCCTACTAAAATTTGTGGTCGTTTTTATTATCAATACTTTTAAAATTAGGGGTCACAAAAAATTTCAGTTTTGAATATGAGGGCAAAGTTGTCCCGCACTTATAGAGCACAATTTTATGTCTTATAAATGTTTTAATAATTTTGCTTTTACAGAGGTGTCTCCGGTCTTTTCAGCACCTCTGTATGATGATAATATTGAATTATAACATTAAAGCAACATTAAAGGTTGTTTGTTTGTAATGTAACCTTTAAAATTTTCTTCCTTTTTTTTTCATTCATATAAAAAGATTTTCTATGTGACATTTTTCAAAATACAGCCTGACTTAAAGACTAGAATTTTTCACATATTTTATATTACACAATTTACTGTGTTTTCACTCCCCACCAACACATTTGTACTAAATACACAGTGTTTTATTTTATTCCAAAGAGTTAGATAATTTAGAAAAAAACTAATGCAAAAAACCTGTAAAAACCAAAAGCTGAAGTTTGCGAGTTAGTCAAGAGGGTTTTAAAAGCACATCAAGGATAAAACCAAATGTTTAACTGGTTATGTCGAGTGTTGGTTGGATCAGAACAGTTGGAGGCAGAATTTTTCTCATATCTTTAGATCAATGTTTAGGATCCAACTTTCTTTTATATTTTTGCTTCTTTATATTGGGTAGATACACTTTCACAACATATTAGTGATACTGTAGACATATTGTTCTCTTTCTAATTACTCCTTATTGGTTCAGTTAACAACTGTTCGGACTGTGGTAGTTTTTTTAAACATAACGATTTGGTTGTACGATACACTCTTTAGTACAAACACAAAAGCTGATAATACAAAAATATACCTCTTATTTGGATTTATTGGAAACAATCTGCTGCTTGTATATTGGTATTTTCTCGTATATTTTGCTATGGTAACTACAACTATCTACCACATACATAACCTCTCTTATACATAACAGCTGATTACTATACCAACAATAAAAAATCTTTCATTAATTGAACTTTATGTTTTAAAAGATAAATTTTACTCTTTTTGACCCTCGTAAAACTTAAGACTTTTCAGTGTCATACTCTCAAATTGAGTAGTCTGTGACAACTCAACTTGTATTGAATATTTCACCCACTAAAAATCATCCGATCTCAATAAATCAAAAACCAATGGAAAGGAAATGATTTAAACTTTAATTTTTGTATCGTCAAGATTTTAACTTTCTAAAACTGCCTTCCAATCAGAAAGCTCATTTTGCAATTGTTTTATCTATTTCAATTCGATATATTTGTATAGATATATTTATATCGATTTGAAGAGAAAACTACAACGTTTCGTGTAAAGTAAACAATATTTGCTGTTACGATTTTATTCGTACAGTCCTGGGAAATAGAGACATTTGTTGAATTCAATACGAGCAGTTTCCACGCTCGGAATATGCGTTCTTCAGATAGACACACATAATATGTGAATGCTTGATGCGCGAGAACTTTTGACCACATTATAATTTTGTGGACAAGTAAAACAATGTGAAATAAGTTTATAAAATATAAATTTTCAAGAATACAGTTAAATTCTATGATTTATTCCCTGCGCTTTTAAAAAATAATATTTCATTTTTGAGCATATCGTATATTCCTAAATTACTATTCAAACAAGGCCTAGTTTTGTTAGCAGTGTTGTAGTAGGAACATAAAAACTAGTGTTAAAAAAATTTTAATTTATGTATATTTTTATACACTTCTATTAATTAGTAATAATGCTAAATTACAAAACTTTGGTACATTTTGGAAAAAATTACAAAAAATGTTTGCTACTTTTTATGTTGGCCTAAAGTTGAACTTTTTCCTTTCGTTACTGAACATTATAGTTTCTTGATCTAATAACTTTTTAAATTTTACATCATATATTTTTACTGGCATATATGAATTTTTTTAACCTTTCTTTACAAAAAAGCTATGAAACACTTTTGTATTGGGGTATAATTACTATATTTGGGGAATTTTTGAAAAAATGCTTGTAACACGCACCAAAATGCTTGAATCTGCACCAAGGAATCTTATTCCCATAAGCATATAAAAACCAAATTTCATCAAATTCTTTATAATCGTTTTTGAGAACGAAAATATACATATAAACAAACATTGCTTCTAAAAGTAAAATTATAAATACAGAACACAATTCTCATAAAAATATGTTTATTGGTGAAACGTGACAGAGACGTCATCTTCAGTCATAGGCGTAAGCAGGGGGGGGGATTTTAGGGGGTTATAACCCCCCCCCATTGAAAAAATATTTCGGACTTAGTTTATTAAAATACCTAACTTGTTTTCAACACATTCATCGGAAAAATAAACGATCTGTTTATTTGCCGCTGACGGTAGCTGTGCAGCAGCTCGCTGCCATTACAATCGATGGATTTTCCATCGTCTACGCCGAAACAGTGGCGAATGTGACCAAATACATGCCAATTTTCCTTATTTTAGTATTTTTTTTTTCGTAGAATACTATCCTTCAGCCGCGTGTGCAGTTCGTCAAAACCGACATTCTTAAATAATTGAAAAATGTTTCTTCTAGTTCCTCAAATCAGGAAACACAGTGTAGAATACTCCAAAATCTTCTCTTCTTTTATTTATTGATTGGACGAACGCAAATAAGTACGTTTTTTTGCTTCCTTTTCAATTGACGACAGAATAACAATAAAGCGAGAGTTGCTCTCTGTTCATATCAATAAAACATTAAAAGAAATAATATATTACATAACACACTTCGTGATTGATGAGCTAGACACTTCAGTTTAATGAATCCCAATGAGGCTTTTTATGAGCGGGGACGGTAATTAATCCGCAGCCGGCAAAAAAATGCCGTGTGTTCCAAGCCTATGAGGTTAGAAGCAGCGCACGGAAATATTTGGCAGGAGATGAGACATGGTTGCTATTCTAAATTATTCTAAAGTAGGCCTGAATCACAATTAGAAGTGGAAAATTATACATACATATATCGTTTTAAAGTACTTTTGGGAAGCCTAAAACGTGTTATTTTGCATCTTAATTTAAACCTAGAACCGGCAATGTTAACGAAAATGGATTTTTTGGTGTTTGCAATTATTCAAAAATTCACCAAAAATAGTAAATGAACCATAATCCAAAAGTGTTCCACAGCTTTTTTGGAGAAAAAGGTTTAAAGAATTTATATATGCTAGTAAAAAAAAAAATGATAGATGTAAAGTTTACAAAGTTATTAGCTCAAGAAACAAAAAATGTTCAGTTACGAAAGATAAAAGTTCAACTTTAGGTCTACATAAAAAGTAGTAAACATTTAAAAAAAAATTTTTCCATAAATGTAAAAGTTTCGTAATTTAGTTATAAATTGAACTGTATAACAAATATTCATCAATTTCAAATTTCTTATTTTGAAAACACCAGTTTTTAAATTCCTATTACAAGACTGATTTCAAAACTATGCCAAGTTTGAAACATAATTTAGGAATATATACTTTGCCCAAAAATGAAATATTATTATAACAAAGTATAGAGAATAATTCAAAGAATTGAACTGTATACTTGTAAATTATCTGTTCATAAAAGTGTTTGACTAAGAACTATTTGAATAACAAAAGCGAGGAGAAATATAGGAACATCCCACTCATGCTTGGTATACAACGGTCGGAATGAAGCTGCATGGGGAATAACCGTTAATTTGAAATTACAGCCTTGGTTTGAAAACGTCAAAACGCTCTCATTCCCACGCTCATAAACAACAAACCTTTCGAGCAAAACATAGTTGGTTCACAGGAAATGTTAGCTTGAAGCATTCTCTACATGCACATACACATCAAAATATGCCTAAAAATAGACTTCTTTCACACAGATATCATGTGTAGTTAGTAAGGATGTTTATTGGTTGGAAAACTGACCAATTGCAAGGGTCTACAAAACTCCCCACAACTTTAGAACTATTTGTCCAATTTTTTTTTGGATGGCAGTTTTAGATAGGGGAAAGTGTGATGCATCCATCAGTATATAGATATAATTCAGAAAAAATATTGGGCGGGCTGTAGGGAGGGACATAGAAACTGGAAATTAACGGTCACTTCGCGTGACATTTGGCTGTTAGAAAACTAAAATGATGATTACATATGTAAATATACGTTTTAGAAAGAATTTGTAAATACAAAAATTAAAGTTTGAAACATTACCTTTCCAATGGTGTTTGTCTTTTTGAGATTGGAAGATCTTTAGTGGGTTAAATATTTGATAAAATCACGCGTTACAAATGTGTTGTCGTAGCCGGGAGTGGTTCTAGGGTTAAAAGAAATTCCCCCCCCATACGGTCGTCCTGGTTACGCCTATGTCTTCAGTGACACATGAGCTACAACTAAATTATAACTTTAGTCATTGAAACACGTTTGACCAATAAACATATTTTTGTGAGGATTGTGTTCTGTATTTTCATTTTTACTTTAAGAAATAATATTTTTTTGTTATTATATATATAAAACATTGCTTGTTTAATTATATATTAAAGGTGAATAAGTCTTTGTAAGTGAAAAGCCATAAGTTATTTTTTGTAAATCTGCATCGGTTGTAAGATGAGTCTCTCATATAGCTGTCATATTCAAATAATAAGTTTTAATAAATGTAATAGTAAACTATTAGTATTTTTTTCCAAAATTCTTTAACACATCGTTAAATGGTTCTGAATTTTTGTTAATATATTTGATCATTTAAGAACAGCATGCCTTATTTTTAGAGATTTCAAGGCACACATTCCTTCACAAAAACGACTACACATCCTTGCCACAACAACTCTACTTTAGTGTCCTTAATTAAAAAATGTATCACTTCAGAACATATTAACTTTCACAATTTGGCAATTTCTGTTAAAATCTATTGTACGTTAAACAGTATTCATAAAACAAACGAGATGAAGTATTTCACTTGCTAGCTATTTCCTAAAGACTCAATTTGTGAGCATTGTATAATATATATTTTTTTTACATGTTACACTTCTTGTAATGAAAAAAAAAATTGTTTTTTTTTTGCTGTCTAAGTTAGTGACTTTAACTTTTTAAGTTAAAAAAGAGTTAAAAAACAAAAACTTATTTGTTCAAGATTTGGAACGAGTTTGAAAATTACAAAAGCAATGAATGTAAAAATGTTGGGACTCCAACTTGTTCAGATGCGGATGTAAATAGCAAGCTAACCGTAGAATACTCTGGCACAGGTGAAGTGACGGTTAAAGATGCACCTCACTCTTGTAAAACATGTGGTAACAGTTTTGTATTCAAACAGCAGTTGTGGAATCATGAACTGATTCATGTAAAACGTCAATTTAAATGTCGATTTTGTAAACATCACTATACAACAAAAAAAAGACTTGAAGTTCACAAGAAGGCGCACTGTAAAGAACTTTTCAAAACTGTTTCTTCACGTCTAAATAAAGATAATAAAGATTACAGAGAGAGTTGTGGTGACTTGTATAATCATAAGACAACAACATAAACAGCTAGTACACTTTGAAGCGCCTGTCGAAGATAGATCGCATACATGTAAAACACCTGGAATACGATTTAGTGGTGCTCGAGGAACAGTTGTGGGACTATGAACTGAGGCATATAACTGGTTTCTATAAATGTAGATTTTGTAAAAAATGCTTGTTAACTGAACTTCAACGTGCATTCCATGAAAAGAAGCACTCGTAACTTCTGCAGGTTTAAAGTCAACTATATTGTAATCGGTTAAGTTCACCTACAAGAGGAGGAGGTGAAGACAGCAAATGCAGAGTCCAGTGGCTAGGCAAAGAAATTTAAACAATGTTTTCACATTAAATTTTTAGTCATATATTAAATATTATAAAAACCTTATATTTATTGTTTCAATATTGTGTTATACCATTCTAAGTCGGAAAATACACGTACAAACTCACTGAAAACTCTAAAATGTTTTGCATAAATATGATTGACAAAATTTATATTTAAATATTTTTGAAAGATTTGTTTTTACCTAGATACAGTCCCCTAAATTTTGCCTTTTTGCTATTTAACCCTATTAGCATGCGGTTGTAATTTGCTAGTAACTCTGAGATTAGTTATTCTACCTGTGTATATTTGTAATCAAGCATTGAAGTAAAATAGTTTTGTTTTCAAACTTAAGTCTTCTGTTCATGATTCCCTGGAGTCATTCCTTTCACTTAAAGAGGTTTTTAATTAGCTTCCAGATTCAATCCAACATTAATTGTACTGGTAATTTAGTACTAATTGTAAAAAATGCGTTTTATCTTTAAAAAATATTGAAATAGTTTTTTACTCCAAATAGTATGTACTTTAAAACTAAACAAATTTTTAGCACTAAATACCAATCCTCCTGTACTGTACATTTAATTAAGGGAAGGGTTAGTTAGCTAATAATTGTGAAACTGAATTCGCAGCATTTAATTATTTTACCAAGAACAATATGTACTTCAAATTTATAATACCCCACTCCTTTCAATAGTGTTATTTTCTATAGTAATTTCATATGATATATACTTATTGCACAATTACTACTACATACAAAAATAATGTTTCCATCATTTAGAATAAATTGTGTTTATAAATCAAGTGCGCTAGGAATGCTATAAGTAATTTGAAATTAAAACAGTGTTATAATGTATTTGTTTAAGATATCGAGTGCTCGTGGAACCGACGGAGGTGTTTGTGACACATCCTACGATGACATGTGTGTGAGTAAAGATTGCATTAATAAAATCATTGAATACGTAGAACAAAGTGAGCAGAGTTTATCAACTGATAGCATGTATTCGTACACAAAATGTGAATATAATTTTGCCAGTGGTGAATTTAATGAGCAATCCACACAAAAAAGAAAGAGAGAATTTGAATGTCATGTTTGTAATAAAGTATTTACGTGTACAAGTAGTTTAAACACTCACGTACTGACTCATAAAGAGGTCGAACCATGCATATGTACACTGTGCGGTTACGTTTCTACTTCTTCCAATCCAGCCAATCGTAAGAGAAATATGCGATGCCATATGTTGATTCATGGAAACCAAATAACATTCAAATGCGACATTTGTGGTAAACCATTTGGAACGATGAAACAGTTGAAAGATCATGAGGGGATCCATGATAGCGTTAGACCATACAAGTGCGATCAGTGCGGAAAGGCATTTATTCGTAAACAAGGGCTTAGAAATCACAAACTTGTGCATTTAGATCACAAACTGAAATCTAAGAAGAAACACGAATGTCACATTTGTGATACAGTTTTTGATAGCGAAGAGAGTGTAGAAAATCATTTATTAACTCACCCGGGTGTTAAGCCATATAAATGTAAGGAATGTAGTTATGCTACGTATAACAATGGAAGTATAAAAAAACATTTGTTGACTCATTCGGAAGAGAAACCCTTTACGTGCGGTACATGTGCTAAATCATTTACATCACAATATTGTCTAAAGAAACATACGCTGGTACACAGTACAGAAAAGCCTTATAAATGTGATCAATGCGACAAAGCGTTTTTGTATAAAGAAGCATTAAAATATCATAAAATTGATCATTCTGGCCAAGTCAGGAATCCGTGTAAACATTGTGGTAAAGGCCATAAATACAAGAGTTTATTAAAACTTCATGAAGAATCCCACGCAGGTCCTATTAGGTGTGGCATCTGCTCTAAAGAATTTAAAACCAAATCAGGTTTAACAGGGCACAATAAGGTACAACACAGCGGTGAGAAGCCTAACTATATTTGTGAAATCTGCGGTAAAGCCTTTATGCTTCTCTCTTTGTTAAAGTCTCATAAAACTATGCACCCCGAAGGAAATCCTATGGAATGTGATATCTGCCACAAAATGTTCCCGCATAAGCGCTCTTTACGAGTTCACAGGAGACTCACACACGCGGATGGAGCACATCACCAGTGCAACATCTGCGGAAAAAAATTCAAACATCAATCTACGTTACACTTTCATACAAAAACATTGCATACTTCCGGAGCAGAGAAATTTAACTGTAGCATTTGTGAAGCAGTATTTACACAAAAGTCTGCTTTAAACACTCATACAAAGATAATACATAAAGGGATAGAACCTCATGCTTGTAAACTTTGCGGGCAAACATTCAAGTGGAAACAAACGTTTGATAAACATAAGTACAAGTGCGCGGGGAAAGATAATAATATTCAACTCCAACATTCAGTAAACATTAAAGTAGAAGAAAATGTTTTGAAAACCAAAAGTTGAAATGTATGGGAAAGAATAATACATTCAGACATGTGGGCAAACATTAAAGTGGCAAGGAACATTTGAAAAACATAATTTGAAATGTTTGGGGGGAAAATACTTGGCCCCAAAATTAAGCCCCTTCACAACCAAACAAAATATCTGCATTGGATGTATTCACTAACTATCGCATCATTTTTAAATATATCTTGTACAAGACTTTAGTAATACTACTTTAATTTATTAAAAATTCAGTATTTCGTTGAAAATAGCTCAGCATTATGCATTGTGCCATTTGCATTAGTAGATTGTACAACATATAATTATTGAATTACTAACATTACTAATATTGAATACTGCCAACTGTGTTATCTTTATATTACATTATTGTGCAACAGAAGTAATATAATAATTGTAAATAGTAAATTAATTATAAAATTATTTCTTCATCCATAACCGAAGTTGTTTATCGGTTTCTCTGTTCAAGATTCCGAGTGATTGTAAAACATCAGCTGAGGTTCAGAGTGAAGGCAGCCAACCGTTTGCATTCATTATGGCTGCAAACTTCCTAACGGATATAAATCCAAACTATCAACCTTTATACATTGTTAATCCTGTCCTTGCGACACACGGAGATGGTAAAGATAAGCCCTGCGGGGAAACTTCTAGTGATGAAATTCCATTCATGAATAAAAGAATTGAATCGCCGCGTACAAGGTACAAGTGTACAATTTGTTCTAAGGCGTTTAGACGTATTTCTCACTTACATCTGCACAAGCAGGAACATGAAGAAGGTGAAGTTCCGAAATCTCGAGGAATACATAAATGTCCGATTTGTGAAGAAGGATTTCAATTTAAAACTCTACTGAAAGTTCATTTAATGTCTCATGAAGGTATTAGGCCTTATAAATGTGACAAGTGTGAGAAAACTTTTCAATTCGAAGATCAATTGGACGTGCATAAACCACGACATAATGAGGAGCGTCGGGTGAAATGTGACGAATGCAATAAAACTTTTAAAAATAAAGTCTATCTAGCCAATCACATGAACAGTCATTCGAACCAATTGGCAATCTGCGAACACTGCGGGAAATTGTTCAAGACGTACAGCGGACTGCATTCTCATAAACAAATACATCATTCCGAAGATAATGGAAAGTGTGTGCAGTGCGAACAATGTGGAAAATCTTTTGTGACGATAGCGCATTTGAAAAAGCATTTATCAAGGCATTTGGTGGAACCGATGTCTTGTGAAGTATGTAATAAAACGTTTAAAAATCGACGTTGTTTAGAAAATCATAAGAGGTTAGTTCATACGATCAAGTCAAAAACTCAGTGTACAATCTGTAAAAAGGAATTTAAACAAAAGAGTACGTTACGAGTGCACATAAATTCTAAACATTCGGATAGAGAAAAACCAAAGTGTACAGTCTGCAACATAACATTTTCACAGAGAGTAGCTTTGCAAACACATATGAAGATTATACATTCTGGATTGCGACCTCACTCTTGTAAACATTGTAAAATGGAATTCAAGTGGAAACAATCTCGTGATAAGCATGAATTAAAATGTTTGGCGAAAAAAACTGAAACTTGTCTAGATGGAGAAAACGAACAATTGTAAACGATTATTATTAGTACTCGGTCTTCGGAGATCTAGTGATGCGGTCGTAAA
>JAGFPH010002368.1:32352-55879 GCA_018207615.1 Philaenus spumarius | reverse complement strand
GTTAACAAACAGTAAAAATATAAATACGATTGTAAATGTTATTATTATAATAAAACTAATTATTAAGACTAAAAACTAATTAAATAGATTTTGTTTACAATTTTGTATTTGAATTTGTTTCTTGTTGCTAGTTTAAGTCCTATGATACATTTTTTACAATAACTTAAGTAAACAATACCTGTCATGAGTGTATTGCTTTAGTTTTTTTGTTTTTTTTTTTTTGTTCATTAAACGATAGAACTGTTATAGTGTTTGTTTTATGTAACTAATGTGGATAGCTTGCCAACTGTACTTGACTTTAGTTGAATATTTACACAAAACTTAGCAGTTTTTTCCACTAGTTACTTCTTATCACTTACCTTAGTTTCTACAGAACAGTCCCACAATATCCTAAATACAGTATTTACATGAACTAACTCCATGTGTTTTGAAAAATACATATGCTCTCCTTTAAAAGAAAACTCTCAACTATTTTTTAGCTCATTGATTTTTATGATTTTGACATACGTGCAAAATTGAGCAGCTTTTTATGTTTAATAGTTAAAATATGTTTATAAAATTGTATTTTAGAAGAAGTATCGAAACAAAAACTGCTGTGAATAATATATTTTATATTCAAATTATAAATACAGTATTGTGTTAAACGATTGTGCAGAATATTTACAATTTTTTTATGGTAATAAATTACATACTGCAGCCTATCCACACTGACTTAACATGAGATTCCCAGACCACAGTATCTTCATTTGCAGTATATTTTTAACCCCCTACGCAAAAAGAGGGGTGTTATAAATTTAACGTGTGTATCTGTCTATGGGATCGTACCTACCAAACGGACGAACTGATTTTTATTTACTTTTTTTTTTGAGTGGTGACTTGATCGAGCGTGATTCTTAGCTATGATTTCAGAGAATCTGTTCAGCCGTTTGAAGATCACCAGCTCTTTTCTAGTTGATATGTCGAGGGTATTAAAAATTTTAACTGTTATTAGTAACCACTGTACACTTTCAAAAGTACAGTAATAATTGATTCAAAATTGCCCATATGTTTTGTGTAATGAAATTGTTAAACTGCTGAAAAAGAAAGTTTTTTGTAGACAACTCAATTGATAATGTAAAGTTGAAATTAAAAATGGTGAATTACTTTAATGTTTTATATCTTCCATACCTTAAAAGGAAATAGCGAAACCCTTATAGGATAATTTCTGTCTGTCACCCTCAATTTTCTCCAGGAGAGATAAAGTTATCATATTGAATTTGGGCATACAGTAAGAGTCCCGCTATTTCGAACTCCGTTATTCCGAAAATCTGCCTATTCCAAACAAAAAAATTCTGATTTTTTAAACTTAAAAAACAGGAGAAATTTAAAAGACGTTTGTGAAAAAATATACATTTATTGTTATACAAAGAAGTTAAATAGATACAAACGTAGGACCTGAGCTTGATAAAAACGCATGAAACCAAATTGGGATGAAAGCTGGTTACTTAAAGTACACATCGGCTCAATTTATACAATTCTGTAGAATAATTTTTAATCTCTGCTAAACACAAAAATAACTAATTTACACACACTTAAGAAGTACAGTCAATGATTTTTTCTGACAAAGAGCACTGATTAAACTTGAGGATGCAAGTACCACCATCGCCGCAACATAACATCAATTGGTGTTGACGTAGCGTAAGGCGAGGTCAAGAGCATTTGCCGCGTCTACGTGTGATATGAGGTCAGTTTTGAGCATTCACGAGCAGATGTCCCCGCACATAATTTATGCCTTAACAAGTCAATATGTTGATATTATTCATGAAATCCGCCAAGCGGCTGCAAACGTCCAACATTCCTCATCCGCTTCCTACAAACGAGGAAGGTTCAAAAGTGGTGCTGCTTATGCTTAAATACAGCAACATAATTAGAAGGACACAACCTATCAGTGTAGTTGTTTGTGTACCCTTGTTTTGAAGATTTTCATACTAAGAAAATTATTTAAAATGTTAATTAATTTACGCTTTTAGTTCAAATTTGCCCATTTTATTATGTGTATCATAATGTTTGAGATTTCATGAATTCTGTGAATTTTTTTACTACTTTAGGTATTTTGAGGATTTAGAAGTCACTCCTCTGCAAATGGGAGCTGACGTACCAGAACGTCATTACTCCTGAAAGGGTTTAAGATCATTTCAAAAGACCCTTAACATGTCAGTAAAAAAATTCGTTGTAAAATATTTGTGGATTTCTGATTATTAGAATATATGTGGGTTGTTTTTTAACTGCCAAATTTCTTTCTACTACCTTACGTGTTCTAAAGAAAATCTGCTGTGACAAACAAAAATTTGAGTGATCCTATAAATTGTAAGGGAAGGAAGTTTTATCCAGCCCATCAATTTTATACAAATGTAATCTCAGATTAAAATATAATTCTTGGTTGACAATTAAAATTGTATATTTAAATGATAAATTTGAATATTATACATGGGTTATTTACCAAGTACCGGTAATTGATTAAATTATAATAGTAACAACAAAACAAACAAAAATATGAAATGGCCTAAACATAATTCCCTTGACAAAACTCTAGTATTAAGGAAGTGTAGGTTATGCCATGCTTAGCAAAATCTGACAGTTTAAAAAATGTTTTTGCCAGGCTCAAAATGTAAGATATTCATACCAAGGAAACCCTTCATTACACATTAAATGCTTTATTTAAGTAGCTTATTTATGGTACTCCAGCGCCCATTCTATGCACACCCCTGTACAAATGGTAATTTCTCTTTAGGTAGCATGATTCTTTAGGATATCCAGCAAGAAAAAAAAACAATACTTTTTGTTGAAAAATTCCCAACAAGACTGCTTTAAAATAATCAAGGTGTAGTTATGTTAAATACTAACAGTTATCATTAAACGTAATAATTTGTAGTCATTTTCAACAAAAATTAAGAAGATAAAAAGGTTTAAATCTCTCTTATCGTAGGCTATAGTTAAGAAGGTGACAAAAATGTCATTAAAAACTTCCCTGGTAAATGCTTTCAAATAATATAATACAACGTTCTGTTTGGCCGCTTTTTAAAAAGTACTTGCGTCCTGAATGCGAAAAAACATGTGCCGAAATAGATAATTGATTAAAATATAAATTATATTACTCAAACTGTATTAAGAAATAAAAACAATTCCTTGCATAATAATGGTTATAACTCGGGTACTCAAAAAAAAAAAACAAAAACAACACTATTAATATTCAAATTACATAGGCTACTTTGTGCTTTACAAAAGTAATTTTTTTAATGAAAAATGTTATTTAAAACTCATAGTATGTCATTTTATTGTAAGATAGCACAAATATTAAAATGATTTAGCATTTTCAAAGAACTCTTATTTATTACTAAGGTACCTAATTACTAAATACATTGGTCAGGACAGATTAATATGTTTTAAAACATAATTTCACTTTGATGGTAACAATATAATAATTATATTAGATTTTAATAACAAATATTAAACACACAGATACTTCGAGAGATCTAAGTAATCGGTTTCTCTGTTCAAGATTCCGAGAGGTAGTAAAACTTCAGCAGAGGTTCAAATTGAAGGAAGCCCTCAGTTAACATGCAATGATCTGGCTACAAGCTTGCAATCCGATGTAATTACCAACAACGGACATTTTAATGTTAATAGTTCTTTTCTTGCCACACAAGGGTATGGCAATGATAAGTCATATGATGTCTTTGACCACAATTTTGAAGAAACTCCTGATGACGAAAGTAAATTTTTTACAAAAAAGATTGAAACTGCGAGTAATCGGCACAAATGTAGAATTTGTAGTAAGAGCTTTAAACGCATTTCACACTTGTACATACACATGCGGATTCATAATAATGTCAAAATTCCAAAGTCTGAAGGCATCCATAAGTGTCCAATTTGTGATGAAGGATTTCAATATAAAACTTTACTTAAACTCCATATAATGACCCATGACGGCATGAAACCTTATAAATGTGACAGATGCGCCAAGAAATTTAAATTTGAAGAACATTTGAGGTTGCATAAAACACGCCATATCGAAGAAAGTCTTTTGAAATGTGATATTTGTGAAAAGACATTCAAACATAAAATCCATTTATCCAATCACATGTTTTGTCATTCCGACCAATCGGGAGTGTGTGAGCATTGCGGTAAGTTTTATTCATCATATAGCGGACTAAACTCTCACAAGAAGTATCACCATTCTACAACTCCAAAAATGTCAATTAAGTGCGAACATTGTAGAAAAACATTTGCATCAGAAGCACGTTTAAAAATACACGTACGTACGCATACAATAAATCCAGTGACCTGTGAAATATGCGATAACGTATATCCGAATAAGACTCGTTTAAGAAAACACAAACAATTAGTTCATTCGGACAATCCAAAACTTCAGTGTTCAATTTGTAAAAGGACATTTAAAAACAGTTCTACGTTACGTGTACACAAAAAATTTAAACATTCAAATAGAGAAAAACCAATGTGTGCGATGTGCAACTTAACGTTTTCACAGCCACAAGCTTTAAAGACGCATATAAAGATTATACATTCAGGATTGCGGCCTCACTCTTGCAAACATTGTAAACTAGACTTTAAGTGGAGACAATCTCGTGACAAACATGAGTTAAAGTGTTTGGAAAATAAAAGTGAAAGCGATTCAGATGGAGATAGTGAAGCAATTTGAGAAAATTTATTTAAAAAACAAAGTATGGATTTAATATGGTCTGAAAGGATGGCAAATTTATGGAATTGAGGTGAAACTTTTTGTCTCCATTTCCAACGTTAGACCGATTTGCTTCTTTTTATTCAATTATTGGGAAGTAGTTGTTTTTAAATTCGGAAGATCTAGTAACTGGAAGTACCAGTTTTAATACTAACCAAGTGTGTTGTCCGCTGTTAGTATTAGGAAGAAACGGGTAAACTTTCAGGACATATTCTACTAGTGAAAACATAAGTTTGGAAATGCTTCGTTTTCCAGTTATCCACCATTTTATTTTTTGTACAAAATATTTAATATCTGTAAATGTAAGAAATATATTGAACATCCATTTTGAATACATATTTGGTATGACATCTTTTACCCTACGTACAAAAAACCAAAACTTTTTCATATATTTTCAAAATGGTAGCCGTTTAAAATTTTTATTGTAAAAGGTCCCGAAAACTGCTAACTTTACAAAACAGTTTCAAGAAACAAAAATTTAATTTTTTTGAATGACAAACATAACAGTTGTTTTATTTCTGTAACTTAAAAGATAACCGAGATATTGGTTAAAAACTAAGAACTTTGTAACTTGGTAGTTGTCTAAAGACTTGGGATTAACGATTAAAAAAATTAACGATTAAAATTAATCGTTAAAAATATAGGTAACTTTTAACATAATCGTTAGTTTTAAAACTGATTAACTTTTAACTCTTAATCGTTAAAATATTGGTTAACGGTTAAAACTGACGTCAGTTAATTAATTTGGCGGATGCCCGTAAAGATTTATCACAATGGAAATGCCGGCCGGGTGGGTGGGCCTGGCGGGACAACATTCAATATTCCTTAGTTTGGGTTATTTATTGCTTATTGGACGGCCGGAAGGGATGGGGTGTCTAAAGAAAGATAAGAGGGTGGGGTGTATAAGGTACCTGGGCTATTAGCTAACGGTAACGTAAACAAACAAAACAACGCCGTTAACACACCCATCAGTGTCATTCAATTAGCCCTTGGGTATACGAATGCCATTATTACAGTTGGATAGTTTTGTAAATTTTGTATAAGTTGTTTAATTGTTTTGCCCTGTTATAGTGATTGACAGTTTATATTTGAGTTAGTGATTGTTAATAGTGAGTTAGGTCTAGTGTAGCAGTAATTTAATTTTAATTTTATTAAGTCTTTATTGTGGCCAGTCATTTCAAACTTTTATGAACAAATAACAAGGGACGGAAATAGTTTAACATTTAAATGCCTATTGTGTTTACCAAAATTTAAAACAATCAAGGCTTCAGCAATTTCTGCCTCCAATTTAAGGACACACTTAAAGGTAAGTTGTGTTTTAGCCGTTTTAGGTTGTTGCCTATCCAATTTTTGTCGTCTATTATTGAGATTTGTGTTTTATTATAGGGCATACATTCAAGGGCGTTTACATAATATTATAGGGCGTTTGCAAGCATATTTTCAAAAATTCGCCAAATATAGTAATTATATACCAATTCGAAAGTGGTAAGTAGCTTTTTTGTAGAGAAAGGTTCAAAGAATTTATATATGTCTGTAAAAAAGTGATAGATGTAAATTTTACAAAGTTATTAGCTCAAGAGACAAAAAATGTTCAGTAATGAAAGGAAAAGGTTCAACTTTAGACCTACATAAAAAGTAGTAAACATTTTTGTACTTTTTTTTAAACGTACAAAAGTTTTGTAATTTAGTTCTAAAAAGATCTGTATCAATATATTTATCAATTTCAAATTTCTTGTAGAGTGTAGATAAATCAAAGAATTGAATTGAATAATTGTAAAATGTTGTTTTCTAAAAGAATTCATTTAGTGGTCCTCAAATCACAAAATGATATCAAACGAATAAAAAACTCGAATAGGTTCCGAAAAATTGCTTTGAATCACAAAACCGCAAATAGCGAAAACCAAATCTTATGGGAAAAGGAAGGTTATGTTCGTGACATATAGAACATTTTAAAACATTATGCACTAATACCTATAAATCCTATAATGCATTTATACAAAAGATACAGGCAGTCCTTGTTATCACGGTCCCGCTTTACGTGATTTCACTTTTACGCAATAAAAAAAAGTAATTAAACGGTTTAGTACTTAAGCCGAGTTGTTTGGAGTGTAGGCTACAGTTGATAATTTCATAAGTTATGAGGGCGTTGTTTGTCATCTCACTCCTCCCTCAAGGTCAGGGAGATGACCTCAAGGCTCTCATAATTCATAACGGTACCGGTACCTCTACCCACCCCTACTTGCTCTATCATTGTTTTGAGTTTGTCTATTTTTAGAACTTAGTCAAGTCAAAGTATCAAGCAATCTTTCGCTGTCTGTACCAGTAGCGAAAATATTCTAATCTAAAACGTAGTAACTTAATTTCTTTCAAAATATTTTACTGTAATTTCAATTAATTCTCCCTACAACTGTCCATGTTAATGTTTTTCAACGCCAAGCCATTTCGGTGCAAGTGCAAGAATTTTTTCAAAAATTCAAAAAATATAGTAATTATAAACCAATGTAAAATAGTTCCATAGCTTTTTGTAGAGAAAGGTCCAAAGAAGTCATATATGGCAGTAAAAAAATGATTGATGCAAAATTTACAAAGTTATTAGCTCAAGAAACAAAAATTTTTAGTAACGAAAGGAAAAAGTTCAACTTTAGGCCTACATAAAGAGTAGTAAACCTTTTTTGTAATTTTTTTCACAAATGTAAAAAGATTTTGTAATTTAGTTTTAAATAGAACTGTATAAAAATATATATCAATTTCTTATTTTGAAAACATCAGTTTTTATGTTCCCACCACAAGACTGCTAACAAAACAGCCTAGATTGAATAGTAATTTAAATTTAGGAATTTATTCTTTTCCCAAAAATGAAATATTATTATAAGAAAGTGTAGAGAATAAATCAAAGAATTGAACCGTATACTTGTAAATTATTATTTCACTAAAGTATTTGAATTAGCTTTACTTGAATCACAAAATGAGATCAATCAAATGAAACGTCGCACGTGCGTATTGATAAACCTTATGACGTGCCGTATTTTAACTTTAATCAGTTAATTTTTTCAGACATTAACTTTAACTTTAATCAGTTATTTTTTTCTGGTATTAACTTTAACTTTAATCAGTTAAATATTTTGGTTAACTTTCTCAAGTCTGGTTATCAACAGTTGTGTGTGTTCAATCACAATACAAAGTTGATAACAGACAATACTGTGATTTCAGATGTCATTGTGCTGAGTTTCTTGCAGTACATACAGAATTCAATCAAAAATGTTATTTTCAGAAAACATATTCAATAAATATTTCTTTGGAGCAAGTAGAAGATTTTGTAATAAAATGGGTCTGTTGAATAAAAACTGAGCAAAAGCTTTTAGCATTTAGTCTCAGCTCTAGCTTTCAATAGTCAAAGCTTTTATTTTAGTCTTACAGTATTTAAAGAGGAGTGAAAAAGCTTAAATAGCTAACGCTAATTATCAAAAGCTAGAAAATTTTAGTCAAAACTTACAAACTGTGGAAGCAATTTAAAATACCGGTAGCTGTTTCAGTTTTACTTATTTGAACTCATTAAATATATAACAAAATGGATAGCACTGCAGACTTGAACTCTTCCAATGAAGTAATTGCCACCACAAATGAAAGTTTAAATAAAAAAGTAATTACTTTTGAAATGCTCAAATCTAACAAATTCCAATAGCCAAAAATTAAGGAGTTTAAAGAAAAAGCTATTCAAAAATTGTATTTAGAATATGTATGATGAATTTTGGTAAGAACATAAGTAGAATAATTACAGGAAAAAATACAAAATATACAAACAGAAATTAAGAAAAAATGTGATATAAATTAGACAGGAAATAAGATTATTTTAAAAATATGGGAAAATGATTTTATGCTGACGCTAATTAAAATCCAGTTTTTAGCAAAGGGCCAAGTGAATTGACGTGAAAAGTGTGTCACGCTATTCATGAAAATATCGGTCATACTTGAAAAATTGTTGTTTAACCTTAATCTAGAGTGTTATTTACAAACCACACAACCAACTCGGTATTCTGGTCAAAGGTAACATGATTGGGATGGTGCGACGACCCGTTCTTGTTGACCAGTACTCCCTCGAGCAACCACTCTTGCTGTAGACTGGACGGAGCAAGCCTTCGCAAGAAATAGTACCTTACAACTTTTTCTTACTGATTCCTAACTCTTTTTGGAGGAGCCTTATAACTATACTTAAACTAAAACGCAAATATTGCATCATTGGCTGAACTATTTTCTAAGAAACAAAAAGATTTTGAATTTGAAACAATATCCTTTTTATATTCTCCTTTGGTTTAACTCTCAATACACTTACACATACGTTTGTATATAACACACTAAGAGATATACTCTCTTTATTTATTGATTTTTAACAATTAACTTACTTTTTAACAATTAATTTGCTTTGGTATACACAATTGTGAGATAGTGAATTATTTCAAACTTAATTTTTATAAAACTTAATTATTTTATACCCCAGAGTTTACTTATTAAATTGAACTTACTCTTTGTCAATGTTGTCGATATTCCTTAATTAAGGGATATAATTGTGTGAAGATTATGGGAGGTCCTACTAGGAGTAAAGGTTGACTGCATAACCTCCATTAATTACAGTTGCTGCTCCTTGCTATCCTTTAGTCTTTATCCCAAGGTAATTAGCATAGTCACTGTTCCCGAATTATTGGCACAAATTGAAACCTGCACGTTTTCACTTTGATTTTACATTGGTTATTGCTCTAAGAACTTATTATGATAAGAAAAGAATTGGCTAATGTATTGAACTGTAGTTCATTGAATATTATTTCAAAGTAAGACTTTTATTAGAATGTAGTTTCCTCACGGTGATTATAAGGCTTATAACATGATTTCCACTTTGCGAACAAAACAGGGGTTTCCTTAATTTCCTTCTAGTTTTACTATTACATCATACTAATAGTTTTTAAAAAATTTTCTTAATTACCTTGTTAAAAATTTAATTATTTAACATCCTTAGGATTTTGATAGGCGTGTCCTTTGACTTTCTTCTGACCTCGCACTTGTCTGATTTATAATAGACTAGTAGTTCTGTGAACAGTAGACCTCGCTTGTTGAAATAACAAATGTAGTTTTGAGCTTAGGTTAAAAATAGTGTGCCAGTAAGGAAATAAGCAGAAGGTTTAGCCAATGAAATATTATTTTGCAATTCATTCCAAGGTTTCTATTTCTTGTTTTTTTTTCTTTTCTTGAGCTTTAACTGCTAAAGATTTTCTTTAAGGTGGTATTGTGTTTTATTTAGGTTAATGCGTATGGTAGCTAAAAATATCACGTTATTGAGGGAAAACAGAATAAAATATTTACATACTTAAATAACTAAAACTTATCAATGTATTAATATAATTAATATTAAAAATATATATTAATATATTCTTCCAATATTAGAAATAATGAAAACAAACAATGTTAAAGCATCGTGATAGTGATCTCAACCCATGTATCAACACTTCCCACGCTGTCCAACGGTAATTTTTTGTATGTCCTTTATCGCTGCGAGGTTTCATTTGTTTCATCTCATTTTGTAATTCAAGTAATGCTAAGTCAAATACTTTTATGAAATAATAATTTACAAGTATACAGGTCAATTCTTTGATTTATTCTCTACACTTTCTTATAATAAAATAATATGTCATTTTTGGGCAAAGGATATAGAATTCCTAAATTACTATTCAAAATAAGCCTAGTTTTATTAGCAGTCTTGTAGTAGGAACATAAAAACTGATATATTCAAAATAAGAAATTTGAAATAGATAAATATTAATATACAGTTCTATTTAAAACAAAATTACGAAAGTTTTTTACATTTATAAAAGAAGTTACAAAAAATTTGTACTACTTTTTATGTAGGCCTAAATTTGAACTTTTTCCTTTCGTTACTGAACATGCTTGTTTCTTGAGCTAATAACTTTGTTAATTTTACTTCAATAATTTTGTTTACTGGCATATGAATTCTTTGAACCTTTATCTACAAAAAAGCTATGGAACACTTTTGAATTGGTATAGAATTGGTATAAAAACATGGCTAAAAGATAAAAACTTGGACGATTTTTAACAAATTTTAAGTTTGCGGCCATTTTGTGAGCTTATCGTTAGAGATACGGAAAAAAATAAAGAATACAATTTTGTTAAAATCAAATTTGCAAAATAATATTAGTTTTTAAATTCGACTTACGGTTAAGCCACAAACTGGCTTTGGAAAAAAGCTTACGCTGAGAGAAACGGTGCGGCCGCCATTTTTATTTAATTTAATTGGTTAAAATGAAAAATGGAAAAACTGTAATTGGCCGTAATTGTGAGGCAGACACACAGATGAAATGCCGAACGGTCGAGCTAAAACGGAGACCTCGCTGAATTCGGTCAATAAGAAAGACTAGCTTTGTATCCCTAAAATATGTAAATATTTTTCTTAACTTTTCTTTAACACCGCTGTTCCTGGGTGGATTTCTCTTTGGTAACTTAGATGTATTTTGGTTCCTTGAGATGACTGGAACTTGAATGTTATTCCAGCGTTTTTGTATTTTGGGTTCATTTTCTTCTCCAATTTTCCGCACTTTTTGTTCCCAAGATCTAGGATAGTTCTTTTTATAGTTTGTTCAAATTCCTATTTTTGCCAAAGTAATGGCCAATTTTGGTTTGCAGGATTTTCTATTTTGATTTATTCCTTAAAAAAAAACTATTCCTCAGTTGTTTTTACAATTTTATGTGTATTACTTATCGACTAATTATAGGCATATTCAAAATTTCATACTTTACCCTTTTTTAACTTTTATTATTCACAATTGAAATTGAACTGACATGTAAATTCAGTTGTCATGTAAATTAACTGACAACTAAATTGTAAGTTAAGTTTATACCTTACCCTTATGTACATTTCGATGACATGGTCATCATCCTCAGAGGGTTTTAACACTACTAAAGTATACATAAAAAATTACAACCTATGTATACTGTACACGCCCTCCCCCCACTCCTCCCCATACCGGTTAATCCAAGACCGACCTGGTGGGGGTGGGGGAATGGGAGGAGCCACATTAAATCTACTAACATGTATCTATTATTAACAATAAAAACCAATTTAACAATAAATTATAAAACTATTAAATACAAAAAATAACAAACTGGTCTACTAAAACTATAAACAGTCAAACAGAAATTAAAATAATAATAATAAAATATAATAAAAAATAAAAAAAACTAATGGGCCTATTGAAATAAATAAAAAACAAAAGAAATTAAATACTTAATAAAATAAAATAACATAAACTTAAAACCCAATGTTAACAAATACAGATCAACAAAATATAAATAATATAGGTCTATGATCTTTTAAAAAATACAAATAACTGAAAGTTAAAAAATTAAATTAAGGTTAAGAAATATTACCAATAATAAATACAGTACTATCTATTGCTAAAGGTTCCTATCCAGTCCTAAGTAAAGAAAACAATGACGAGTTAGGAATAGGCCCTTTATCTGCATTTAATAACATATCATTGTCAGCCTGAAAAATGGAAATACTTTCCACGCTGTTCAATAACTTGTTTGAAGTCACTTCTTTTTTTAACCTAACATTGGATATTTCCAAGTTATGGTTTGTTTCATGAATGTGCTCCGCAACGCTAGATTTTTCAGGCCTATTGTACTTAATATGTGATATGTGTTCTTTAAATCTCGTCATAATTTTTCTCTTTGTTTGGCCTAGATATACCCTTTCACAAGTGTCACATTTTATTTCATAAATTCCAGACTTTTCCAACATTGGAATTTTATCTTTAGGATTACCTAACATTTGTCTAAGGTTATTATGACTTTTGTAAGCAATCCTAAGGTTACATTTCTTAAAAATAGACTCCAGGCCTTTAGTAAGTATGGAATCAAAAGGTAAACTAACATATTTCAATTTTTCTTTTCCTTCCGGTTGGAGTGTCGTGGAATTTATTCTAACATTTTTTAGCTTCTGTTTCCTTAATAAATTATCAATAATTTCAGGATCAAAACCATTGAACTGAGCTATATTTTTAATAACATTCAACTCATTGTAAAAACGTTTCGGTGTAAGGGGGATCTGAATTGCTCTATTTATCATACTATTAAAAGTAGAAAGTTTATGTTTATAACTATGATTCGAGTTGCTTAATATGTACCTATGATTATTTGAGGGTTTTCTATATACAGTAGAACCCCTCTTAACCGGCCTCGGATCAACCGGCCCTCGGATTAACCGGCCTATTCCATGGAACAACAGAGTTTTTTTTTTCTGTTACAGATTATATTACTTTAACTGGCCGAAGTCTCAAACATTGATTGTTTGAAGGAAATTTCGAGGAAAATAAAGCAGGCTGATGCAGCTTTAGGTGTGCAATGTGTTAGTGTTGTGGTAGACAGAACAGGGGAGGGGGAGCGTGAGTTTGATTTCCCTCTTGCTTCCGCGGCAACTGTATTTTTTCTTAGAATTTCTTTTTCTTCGTCTGTTGCTTTAATAAAAATAATATGTAATATTTGTAACACATATTGCGTAATATGTTCAGCAGCAAAAGGATTCAACGGCATTAGACGTGATGAACAAATGAAAATAGAGAGACTTGGCTTTAAAAAATCTTTGAATGTTAAAGAACAGAACAAATAACTGATTTTTTGGTACAGTAGCCTATATGTAAATTCAGTTTTCAAAGTTTATGTAAGTTTAAAATGTTTAATTCGTTAGTGTTTGTTTATGTATGTTGTCCATACAATAAAATGGGTTGCAATAACGTCTTATTTGCTTGTTTATTTATGAAATATTTTTGAACAAAAATTTATTTTTTACTGGAACCTCGGATCAACCGGCCAAACAGGTAACCGGCCAGGGTCTCGGTCCCGACCAGACCGGTTAAGAGGAGTTCTACTGTATATTGAATTCTATCTGTTGCTTATTAATGTACATAAGGGTAAGGTATTAAACTTAACTTACAGTTTAGTTGTTTAGTTATAGTTTTTGCTCCTTGTTTTGTGGTTCAGGTTTTTATTTAAATCAGTGTGATTTTGTCGCCACAGTGCTCTTTTATTTGTTTAAAAAAATCGATGTTGAGATTTTTGTGAAAATATCTGTTTTGGGACCCCCTGAGTCCAAGAAAGTGGTTTTTACAAAATGTCTGTCTGTATGTATACAAACCTAGGGCGAAAACTATTCGATCGATTTCAAACAAATTTGCCCCAGACATATCAAGTAGGCCTGTATAGATGCACAAAAAACATTTTGAAAAATTTTAAAAAACAACCATTTTGGTAAAAACCCCCAAAAAAATCAGTTATTATTTTTTTATAAAAAAACGGCTCTAACGATTTTGATAAAATTTGGCTTATTTTTTGTAGCCTTTAATGTACCCTACCATATGCAAAAAACCGCATCTTTCTAAAAATTCTCGTTTAGCTAATAATAATAATAATAACTGATTTTTGGGGTTTTTTTGGCCATAAAGGGGGTTGTTTTTCAAAACCTTTTTTCGTGCATCTATAAGGCCTAATTGACGTGTTTGGTGCAAATTTGTTCGAAATTGATCGAATAGTTTTATCTCTAGCTAGTAATAATAATATTATTTTATTAGTTAATCGCCTAGTTTAAAATCACTTCTCCTACAATAATGAAGTCACTGTGAATCTCTTTAATAATTTAAATATGTTTGTGAGAAACTATGTGCCAGTTTCTGGTACCGTTTTTTTAGTATCATTTTTAATGTAACACATGATCAATATATTTATAATTTTTTTTTGTAATTACTTCAAGTTAAATACCAAAAATGTTACAAGAGTGACTTTACATTGTATATTTGACCCATTATTTATTTATTTTTAAAAGTATTCTTTTGGTAATTTTAATTCTGCCCTATTGTTCTACCTATGTCCTTTTTACTAATTTTGAAATTTATTTAACTTTAGATTTTAATATTTTGTGACATTATAAATTTGCTTGTAACTCTTATACGGTACCATTTATAAAATTGTCTTGTATTTTAATAAAGTAAATAGTTTTATAAATATTGAAAAAGAAAATCAACTTGATTTACCAATCAAGAACCCAATCAATCATTGTTCTCACATTAGCATGTCCTTACACGTTTCTAATCAGAAACTTTCCATTTTATTCTGTCTTAAGAACATTAAATAATTTTAACATCTTATTATTTTTCCAAATTAAAATTGGTCTTGAGCGCATTCAGGCCGAATAATTTGTTTTATTAATAGGTAGGCCTACAGCAATAATTATTTATTGTAAATGTTTATGTTTTCAATTATTAAATTCATTTATACAATTAATATGATATACTGTAACAAAAAAAAAAAAAAAAATATGCCTAATTCTTTTATATGGGTATGCTTTACTTTATTGCAGTAATAAATAACCCAAATCCAGACTTGGGATTAACGATTAAAAAAATTAATGATTAAAATTAATTGTTTAAAATGTGGGTAACTTTTAACTTAATCGTTAGTTTTAAAACTGATTAACTTTTAACTCTTAATGGTTAAAATATTGGTTAACGATTAAAACTAACGTCAGTTAATTTGGCGAATGCCCGGAAAGATTTGGCATAATGGAAATGACGGCCGGGTGGGTGGGCCTGATGTGACAACATTCAATATTCCTTATAGTCTGATTTAAATTAGAACCGTTCTTGGTAGCGAGAGGTTGACAGAGTGGAGGGGCCGCGCTGTTGCCAAATCTATGCATCACTGTACTGCCAACGAATGGACTTCTCATAAATGTAAACGCTGCTTTACAACATTGTATATGGTTACTATGACAACCGCTGGGACGGTAATCGGTGGTTGGCTCTTGGAGTAGGAAGCCTCTATCGCTCACCCTCCCCGCCCGTGTCAGCCAAAACTGTTCTACTTTAAATCAAACTATAGTTTGGGTCATTCATTGCTTATTGGCCGGCCGGAAGGGGTGGGGTGTCTAAAGAAAGATATAAGTTGTTTAATTGTTTTGCCCTGTTATAGTGATTGACAGTTTAGATTTTAATTAGTGAGTTAGTGATTGTTAATAGTGAGTTAGGTCTAGTGTAGCAGTATTTTAATTTTTTACTTTTATTATGGCTTTATTCAACTTTTATGCCAGTCATTTCAAACTTTTATGAACAAATAACAAGGGAGGGAAATAGTTTAACGTTTGAATGCCTATTGTGTTTACCAAAATTTAAAACAATCAAGGCTTCAGCAATTTCTGCCTCCAATTTAAGGACCCACTTAAAGGTAAGCTGTGTTTTAGCCGTTTTAGGTTGTTGCCTATCCAATTTTTGTCGTCTATTATTGAGATTTGTGTTTTATTAAAAGGGCTTACGTTTAAGGGCATTTCCTTATATTATAGAGCGTTTGCAAGCATATTTTCAAAAATTCGCCAAAATATAGTAATAATTATAAACCAATTCGAAAGTGGTCCGTAGCTTTTTTGTAGAGAAAGGTTCAAAGAATTTATATATGTCTGTAAAAAAGTGATAGATGTAAATTTTACAAAGTTATTAGCTCAAGAAACAAAAAATGTTCAGTAGCCTAGTGAAAGGAAAAGGTTCAACTTTAGACCTACATAAAAAGTAGTAAACATTTTTGTATTTTTTTTTAAAACATACAAAAGTTTTGTAATTTAGTTCTAAAAAGAACTGTATCAATATATTTATCAAATTCAAATTTCTTGTAGAGTGTAGATCAATCAAAGAATTGAATAGAATAGTTGTAAAATGTTGTTTTTTAAAAGAATTCATTTAGTGGTCCTCGAATCACAAAATGATATCAAACAAATAAAAAACTCGGATAGGTTCCGAAAAATTGCTTCGAATAACAAAACCGCAAATAGCGAAAACCTAATCTTATGGGAAAAGGAAGGTTATGTTCATGACATATAGAACATTTTAAAACATTATGTATTACCTATAAATACTATAATTCATTTATACATAAGATACAGGCAGTCCTTGTTATCGCGGTCCCTCTTTTCCGTGATTTCGCTTTTATGCGGTAAAAAAAGTCATTAAACGGTTTAGTATTTAAGCTGAGTTGTTTGGAGTGTAGGCTACAGTTGATAATTTCATAAGTTATGAGAGCGTTGTTTGTCATCTCACTCTCCCCTCAAGGTCAAGGAGATGACCTCAAGGCTCTCTCATAATTCATAACGGTAGACGGTACCTCTACCGACCCTTACTTGCTCTGTCATTGTTTGAGTTCGTCTATTTTTAGAACTTAAAGTTAAGTCAAAGCATCAAGCAATCTTTCGCTGTTAGTACCAGTAGCAAAAATATTCTAATCTAAAACGTAGTAAAAACTTAATTTCTTTCAAAATATTTTACTGTAATTTCAATTAATTCTCGTTACAACTGTCCATGATAATGTTTTTCAACGCCAAGCCGTTTCGGTGCCTGTGCAAGAATGTTTTCAAAAATTCGAAAAATATAGTAATTATAAACCAATCTAAAAGTGTTCCATAGCTTTTTGTAGAGAAAGGTTCAAAGAAGTCATATATGGCAGTAAAAAAATTATTGATGCAAAATTTACAAAGTTATTAGCTCAAGAAACAAACATTTTCAGTAACGAAAGGAAAAAGTTCAACTTTAGGCCTACATAAAAAGTAGGAAACATTTTTTGTAATTTTTTTCATAAATGTAAAAAAGTTTTGTAATTTAGTTAAAAATAGAACTGTATAAAAATATATATCAATTTCAAATTTCTTATTTTGAAAACACCAGTTTCTATGTTCCTACCACAAGACTGCTAACAAAACTAGGCCTAGTTTGAATAGTAATTTAAATTTAGGAATGTATCCCCTTTGCCCAAAAATGAAATATTATTATAAGAAAGTGTAGAGAATAAATCAAAGAATTGGCTGTATACTTGTAAATTATTATTTCACTAAAGTATTTGAATTAGCTTTACTTGAATTTCAAAATGAGATCAATCAAATGAAACGTCTCGCGTTCTTATTGATAAACCTTATGTCATGCTGTATTTTAACTTTTAACTTAAATCAGGTAATTTTTTTTAACTTTAACTTTAATTAGTTAATTTTTTCAGACATTAACTTTAAATTTAATCAGTTGTTTTTTTCTGGCATTAACTTTAATCAGTTAAATATTTTGGTTAACTTTCCCAAGTTTGCCCAAATCATATAAAAACATAACTTTTTACTATAAAGGCGTACATACACTCAAAATATGATACATGTTTAAAAGACGATTTTCATTGTCTTATAAATTAACCTATAGGTCTACTGTTGAAAATAAAGTTCATGTTGTATTTATCAATATTATTAAACTTATAGTTTGTTTGTTCTCATTAGTTTTACATATGTTTTTATTATGCCTATTTAGTATTACATTAAAGATTTCAAATTTGTTTCCATTTTTCTATAGGTTCACAAGTTGGTTTTATGATTTACCGTTATCTGTTCCCTTGTGACCTAAACCTAACCTGCCAGAACGTCACTCCGTGATCTATGAACATTCAGTAATTTGATTACATCCTTAGATATTTTTTAATCTTAAAAAAAGGAAGCAACTTTTAAAGGGGGAAGACAAAGAAACCAAAGATTTAACGATAAATCAACTTCAAAGAAAATGTATACTAGACCTGCAAACTAAACAATAATAAAAATATCCATTGCATTTCTGCTGCAAAAAATGAGTGGTACTGACCGATTGTAGAAATGAACTCGGACTCCAGACGAATTTTCACTTCTGTAGAATAAATAAATGACTTAAAATTTTAAATAAAAACAAATTTGTGTTAATTCTTCTCAATTTGCATATTTATTGTAACAGTTTTTAGTATGTGAGCATTAAATTATTCATAGGCTTTTATCGAGTAAATTAATATTATTTTTGTATATCTTACAAGCATAGGGCCGAAACTTATTTCGTATTTAGATAATACAAATTAGGCCTATGCTACAAAACTGTGACCTATTCTGTAGGCTGAATATTGCACTTTTCAATTCTTCTCTTCTCTGATGTCCATGTATTGATTGCCATTAATAAAAACCTTTGTCATGTTCTTCATCATAGTTTACTTACTTCGTTCAAATTATTATTTTCTGTATTACACTGATCATTTAAATTCTTATTATCAGGAAGCATATCTTAAAGTTACTAGGGGCTCTGTCCCTAGACGCTTCACGTCCCAACCCCGCCTCAGATGGCTGCTTCGCTTCGCTCGCAGTTGGAAAATTCTACAGAATCTCGTTAGTCTTTGGCTTGTTTGTACATATGTTTGTAAAGTTATGAAACCAGGCTTAAATATATTAACAGTAATTACAAGATTAATTATAACCTCAAATCATGCTTTAGAAACGTGAGAGGCTTTCATTACGATTTTAGTCCTAGTTCTACTATCTTCTGTCAACTTAAGTTTTGAAACCAGGCCTAAATATAGTAAAAATTGTTGCAGGATGTTTCAGAAATGAGCCAGGCCTATATTACAAAATTGACTATTGGAATTTATCCATCCTTGCCAAGTTTACCTTTTTTTTTTTGACAAAATAAATTGTTAAATCAGGACCAATTTATTCTAATTCAACGTGCTAAAACAGTATAAATTAGCTTGTTTTTTAACAGTAATTAAAAACTACCCAATGAACAGCTGATTTTGGATAATACTCAATCTCAGTTCTATTTCACTCTATTTCCAACATGCTAAAACAGAATAAATTGGCTTGTTTATAAACAGATGTTTTGATCGCTTTATTTACTATTTCGTTGTTATTTTGTAACCAACATGGCAACCCATAAGACCCTATGTTAAAATTTTTCCACTTTTAAATTAGATTTTCTCAAAAAATTGCGTTTTTACACGAAATACAACTATATGGGTGTACTTAAAAATTAAAACTACACCTAAATACAAAATTTCTTTGAATTCGTTAGAGCTGTTTTCGAAATCCACGACAGATGCAAAGATAGATACAAGAATTGCTCATTTAAAGTAATAGGATTTTGCAACATTATGCAAAATTAACTGCAAAGCACAGTATTTATTTCCAAATTTTATTGAAGTCAACTCTTTACATTGTAGAATTGAAAACCTCTGTTTTAACTCTCCAAAACATAACTCAAACTATTGTTGCCACTCATTCTTTTGACAAAAGGTTGTTGTATGCAGTTTCCTGAGGGGTTTGTGTGGATTTTTAAAGGGCGTTTCCAACCAAGAGCAGGGGTTTACTGCTTTTTATTATTTTTTTTTACGTTTTGTTTTAACGTTGCAATTGACCATCCACTCCCTCAATCACACTCATTCAACACTTGGTTCAGAATTTTACGTCCACCAATGGCCAAACAAAAAACCTCAAGATATCCCAACACTACAGTGCGTTGCCATGCGACTATGTGAGCTAACTACAATAAAGTCGAAATCAAAATGGGACAACTTGGGAGCATTAGACACGACCCCTTTTGCCAGCCTCGCGGCACGTCTATGATGTTCAGCGAGCGCTGCGAACAACTAGAAATAAGAGACCGATGATTCAGAGTCGAAGCGGCCGAAAAGTTTAAAAAACAGCGATGCTTAAACTTTGATATTATTAAATTTTTTGACATGAAAGAGTTTATACCATATTGATGAGATTATTGTAATCAAAATAAGACCAAACATGATATAATTTAGACCACATTTAGCATAGATCATGAATAATAAAATAGATCATGCATGCATAAGGCGGCTATGTGGTGAAAAAAGGTATATTGCATTATCGCGCCGCGAGGTAGCGCTAGGGAGAAATCATTGAAGGCATTGGTGCTACACACCGCTTCCGTCGTTTCCCCCATAGATCGCGCCACTATCGTCAAATTTCCAGTGGCTTGAAATATTGCATTGGATTGGAGTTCTATTAGGTTATCTAAATACAACGCATTTAGTGATTAATACTTATCGAATAACTCATTTAATTTCAAGATTAATGAATTAAAAAATAAATATCCCAAATGAAATCACAGCACAGAATACATACGAACAATGGCTGTACACTGACAAACGCCGTCTCAAATACAAGGTCGAAAGGCTTCCCAAAAGAGGAAAATATTTGAACATAGGTGTCTGAACACCGGCCGCACGGGGATTTAGCAAGTTGCCCTGTACATGATACCTCTCGCGAACTGTCAAAAATTAAAAAGTCGCTGTTCATCAACGTTGACATTTAATTTTATGAATTTTGAGTGTCGTTATAATAATTCACTAACAAGAGTCTGTGTTGTGTTCTCGTGATAAGCTTGCTTGTGTTTAATTGTTTTTGTATAAGAAAAGTCATTCCTTGATATACATAAAATGTGTTTAGGTTTACAATCTCTTACCGAGGATTTAAATTTCTGACAAGGCTATTGACTAAACAAGAGACACATTTTGCCCAAGTTTTTGCTTAAAATAGTATGTGTCTCTAAAGTTTGCTATATGCTATCCTCCTTTACAAGTACAAAAATAGTTACATTTACATGAGTACTTTTTTATAAAAGTAAGCATATTATCTGTACCCTTAAACTCACAAGAGACACGTAAAGTAGGGCATTTAAAAGTGAACATTTCCAGACCCCCCCCTTCCGTCAGCGTTTCGGTACTGAACAAATTACGAGTAAACCCCTGACCAAGAGTATAAGTTCATACCCTACATCTGCATTGCTTCATTGTCTGCTCATGATGTCACAGAAAACCTTGATCTTCTCAGCACTCTGCTGTCATAAACAGACCATTGCCTGTCTATACAGGTAAACTTTTCATTTACAAGTAACCTGCACATTTATGCTACACAACCATAACCCTTTGCGGTTAATATATTTTATCGTCATGAAACCCTATCTTACAAATCTTTACGTGTGTGCAGTCAATTACACCAACAAGGAAATTTATATTTTCGAGCCCATTCCTGTTGCGAACGTGCAAATTGTCTATTGGGAATTTTATCCACAAATGTGCCTTTTCATTAACTTTTCCCAGCACAAAGTCAATGTTTTGTACATTGTAGATCGATAAACTCTTTCTTCCTTTCCAATACCAGCTTGAAAACCGGGTTCACTAAGATAACGAAGCAATATTTGCATAGTGATAGTACCTCTGGTTTCATATAAATATCTCAAGAAATAAACAGTTATCTATTCAACATTATCTTCATTAAATCTGTACATGAATATACAGGGTGTTACAAAAAGGTTGGGCTGGCTATGCAGATTCAGATTCTACATGCAAAAATAAGTCGAAAATGTAGTATAACATTTTTTAAATTTCGGCTTAGTTTAGCCATAATCAGCCATTTTGTTTTTTTACAAAAACTCACTGTAACCCTGGAAATAGATAAGATATCGAGTTCAAATTTGGAATAAGCATTTTATATGTTACGATTAACAAGTGTACCAAACACAAAGAATTGATTATAGTTGTAAACCAATGCTAACAAGTAACAATTAAGGTTCTTTCAACATAAATTAAAATTGAACAATTTGGAGTTTTTCTAGTCCCTAGTTTTAATGGAATTTTCCTTTGAAATTGTTAAATGGCCACAATTTTGATATTTATTAACCAATTTTTGCAATTAAAGTGTAATTCGATTTGAAATGAAAAGGGCTTCAAATTTATCATCTAGTAAAATTTTGTTTTAGTAGCTGGTTTTCATGGAATTTAACTTTAAAAATTTTAAAAAGACGCCATTTTGAAATTTGATGAGTCTGATCAAAGATATTTTTGGAAAATGTTTATAACTATAGAGTTAAAGTGTATGCCAAGTTTCATAAAAAATATCTCCAAGGGCTTTTGAGTTATTAATTATTTTAAAACAAATACAAAATGGCGGATTACGGCTAAACTAAGCCGAAATCGAAAAAATGTTATACTACATTTTTCACTTATTTTTGCATGTAGAATCTGAATAGCCCGCTACAAAAATGACTAAAAAAATTGTTAAATTTGTTTTAATTATGGTTTAAGGCTAATTTTAATTGTTGTAGACAATTACCAAGAAATTATGTTTTTAGTTTTTTGTCGATAACAAGGTTATCCTTTGAGCTACTGAAACTACAAAAAAAAGAAGCATTTTGTCTGTCGTTAAAAAAGAAAAATATTTTGTCTCTTGTACATTTTTTGTAAAGTTAACAGTTTCCACGTTAAAATTTTGTAACGACCGCCATTTTGAAAATTATAAAAATAAATTCTTTGTGTTTGGTACACTTTTTAATCGTAACATATAAAATGCTTATTCCAAATTTGAACTCAATATCTTTTCTATTTCCAGAGTTACAGGAGTTTTTGTAAAAAAACAAAATGATGGATTACGGCTAAACTAAGCCGAAATCAAAAAATGTTATACTACATTTTCGACTATTTTTGCTTGTAGAATCTGAATCTGCATAGCCAGCCCTACCTTTTTGTAACAGCCTGTATAGGCCTAATGCAAATTAATTTTAAAGTTAGGTTGTGAATAATATTTATTGATACCTATTACTTTTTAGTAATTTTTGTGAAAAATTATTCCTTAAAATTTAACAATTATAATAACTTGAACCCCGCCTGTATAGCTTATGAAAATTACTACAATTTATTTTTGTTATTTTAAAGTTTTATAGCATTGGCATTGTTTTTTTAGTTTAATTTTATTGGCATTAAATGTGCCAATTTAAAGCCATTTTAAATGTCAAGGTAACAACTTTGTTACCGGATGGTCATACACAAGCTTGCACTTAATAATTTTAAGTTGTAGCTTTTGCTCATGTTTTATTCAACAGACCCAATCTAAAATTCATT
>JAGFPH010002368.1:0-32342 GCA_018207615.1 Philaenus spumarius | reverse complement strand
TAGCTTTTGCTCATGTTTTATTCAACAGACCCAATCTAAAATTCATTAAAAAAAGACGAAGTATAAATTAAGTGACAAAGAATTCTGAATAAACAGTTTTTAAAAGAATACCATACTCATTATGTCAAAATTTGCTGCTTTTCCATTATTATTCGGCCAAGGAAAGTTATATACATGTGATAGAATTTTGTATAATTATTTCTTAAAAAACTGTTTTCAAAAATTAAACAAATTTTATTTTACATTTCTGCCCTATGACAGCTTTACACATAATTTCAAGTTTCTAGTCTGTTATGAAGTATGCTAATATTTCAAACATCCATATTATTTTGTGTAAGATATATAATCGTTGCTAGAATAGTAATCAAATGTTTAAACACTCTTCTGAATTAATTAAATTTCTTATTAATAGTTTGAGCACCAAATTTCTGACCATACCAGGGATGTCAGAACTAAGTCTTGTAGGTGTACAGTAGAACAATAACTTTATAATACTTAGTCCTACTTGTACAATGCTGTATAAACCTTGTGGATTTACTTGTATAGTATAAAATTAATAGTCAAATAATTACACAAACAATAAACTAGCTGTATTTGTTTAAGATGTCGAGCTATAATAAATCTACGGACGAGCTCACACGAACTGGAAGAGTTGAAATAAGTTGTGACGAGCAGACAGCAGCCTTAATAACGTCTGCAAATGGAAGGGAACATAGTTCGACCTCCAGTGGACCTGTATGTACAATAAATGTCCTATTTTTAAGGAAAATTAGTGACAAAGTTAAACAAAATATTATTGCTAATGAAACAAGAGTAAGTTCATGCGGAGAATCTATTAGTAATAACCAGAAAGAGTTGATTAAAAGACATCATTGTGTAAACTGTCCTCAAAAATTTATCTCTGACTCGAAATTGACTGAACATATATTAGCAGCACATAAAGAGACTAGGGGATATAAATGTCATATTTGTGAGAGATCGTATCTTTTACGTTATTATTTGTTACTTCATATGAATAAGGTACACAATGATAAAGTTAAAAAGTTTAAATGCGAAGAATGTGGGGAAATATTTGCAAGAAAATTTACTTTAAGTCGTCACGAGAGAGTTAAACATGCGACAGCACCAGTCATGTGTGAATATTGCGGTAAAGTCTTTAAAAACCCCACAACTTTAAAATGCCACAGAAGGATATACCATGCTGAAGAAACGTCAACATTTGTGTGCGAAGTTTGCGGAAAGTCATTTATCACAAGATCATATCTAACATGTCATATGCTCATTCACAATAACCTTAACTTAAAATGTAATATTTGTAATAAAACGTATCCACACATCCGTGCTTTAAAAAAACATCAATCGCTGGTTCATACGATTAAAGAAAAACACAAGTGTACTATTTGTAATAAGATGTTTAAACATGCTCGATGTTTAGAAGTACACATGCAGACAAAACACAGAGGAAGAGAAAAACCCAAGTGTCATATATGTAATGCAACTTTTACACAGAAAGCATCTTTAACTACACATATAAACAGGATACATATAGGTTTAACCCCTTATGCCTGTCCACGTTGCCATGAAGAATTTAAATGGAAACTAGGCTATGATAATCATGTACGCAAATGTATTGAAGGTAAAACTACAACACCAGTGGATTCGGTTGTTAAAAAGCTGCAGTGTGCGATATGTAATGCAACATTTGCAAAGAAGTCCACTTTAAAAACACACATGAAAGTTTTACATTCAGGACTGAAACCTTACTCTTGTAAACATTGCAAACTGGAGTTTAAGTGGAAACAATCTTGTGATAAACATGAGTTAAAATGTTTGGAGAATAAAAGTGATTTAGAACAGAAGACTTGCAAAGAAAACACTCATGAAGGTTAGTATATACCTTACTCTTGTAAAATTGAATTTTAAATAAAATAAATCTTGGGATTCGCATGAGTTGAAGTGATTGGAGAATTAAGTTAAACAGAACTGAAAACAACTTCGTGAAGGATATACATTCTGGGCCCGAACCTCAATTTTGTAAACAATTCAAACTGGAGTTTAAGTAGAAATAATCTTGTGATAAACATGAGTCGAAGTGTTTTGTGAATAAAAGTGATACAGAACTGAAAACTTGTAAAAAGTTGAAACCAGAATTAAATGTTAAAAGTAACTTGTAAAATAGTTCACCTTCACTTGTAGAGTATATAATAAAATACTAAATAAAAATTGCAAGATAATGTAACAATCGGTAAAAACTTTTTTTTTATGGAAGTATGATTCAACCTCCTAATGTATCTTAAGTCTGTGTTATCGAGAAAGGTGAGCAGGTTAGACAATAAACATCAGTGAGATAATAAGAACATAAATCTAACTAAACTTTTTTTAAATAATTTATTAGTAAGATAAATTGATACCTTATGTAGTTCTGGCCTTATTGGTCGCTACAGGTGTTGTTTTTTAAGCGTTGTCAAGAGGAACACAAAATATGGACATACACAAAGTAAAATTTATGTTTACAATTGTATATTGATTTAGTATTTCTTAGGATGTGGCCACTACAAGGAGAATCAGTTTTTAGAACTATAACAAATACTAAATCAGTAATGATAAAGTATGTTTATGTTCCGTGTGTGCTGATCCTGATCATGTCTCCGGTTGAAGCAAAACAACCACCAATCTTAACCCTCAAAATGTCCATGCTAATTTTTTGCAATGCCAAACCATTTCGGTGCGTGTGCAAGCATATTTTCAAAATTTTGCCGAATACAGTAATTGTATACCAATCCAAAAGTGTTCTATACCTTTTTTGTAGAGAAAGGTTCAAAGAATTCATATACAGTAGAACCCCTCTTAACCGGTCAGGTCGGGACCGAGACCCTGGCCGGTTACGAGTTTGGCCGGTTGATCCGAGGTTCCCGTAAAAAATAGATTTTAGTTAAAAAATAACCTACAGTACATATTTCATAAATAATAAAGGAAATAAGACGTTATTGCAACTGGTTTTATTGTATGTACTGTACATACACACACAAACAAACACTAACAAATTACATGTAAACATTTTAACTTCCCTCGCCTCCTTTTCTCCCCTCCTGTTTTCAAGCACTTTTGCTCTCACGAAATTCGGTAAAGGTTCCGAGAAATAAACAGATGAAGAAAGAGAAACAAAGGATGCCGCTTGGTTAATTGATTCCAAGAAAAAATGATACAGTTGCCGTGGGAAGCAAGATTTGATCCCCCCTCTTGCTTCCGCAGCAAGAATCAATCGACAAGGCGGCTTCCTTTGTTACGCTCCTCCTCCCCCCCTTTTCCCTGCCACAACATTAAGGGTCGGCTCTAGCTATCGGCTATGTTGGCTGACACTCCATAAGACCAATGTTAAATTAAAATCCAAATTTTTCCTTTATTTTTGATCGGAAAATTATAAACGATATGTCATTTTAAAGCTATGGTTAATATGCATGCAAATGGCTTTTTAAAAATTAAGAAAAATATTTTGTTTAATATTTATTAACAATTTAAAACATTGATTTTTAATATTTTTTTATGTTGTCACTATTAATTATAGCGAAAAACTACCAAGCCATTTGCCTGAAGAATTTCGTCCCCAAGATTTTGGTATTTTTTTTAAAACGCTATTTGAACAATTGCGGGTTTTAAATGGATTTAGGCTGAGCAATGTCCGTGTAATCTACCGCCGCTATAAGGTGATTTTAAATGTTTTTTACGTTGTAACTATTAATTATAGCGAAATATTACCAAGCCATTCGGATGAAGAATTTTGTCCCCAAGATTTTAGTATTTTTTAAAAAACGCTATTTGAATAATTGCGGGTTTTAAATGGATTTAGGATGAGCAATGTCCGCGTAACCTACCGCCGCTATAGGGAGTCGCAGGTTGATTTCTGTTTTACTAGAGCCGACCCTTAACACATACAGTAGCACAAATAACATTGCGTCATCCCGAAATGTCCGTCAAATAATCAATGTTTGAGACTTCGGCCAGTTAATATATTTGATTTTGTTGTTTCTTGAAATAGGCCGGTTAAGCCGAGGACCGATTGATCCGAGGCCGGTTAAGAGGGGTTCAACTGTATGCAATTATTGATGTCAAATTGTAAAAGATATTAGCTCAAGAAACAGAAATGTTCAGTAACGAAATGAAAAAGGCCAACTTTAGGCCTACATAACAAGAAGTAAAAATTTGTTGTAATTTTTTCATGAATGTAAAAACGTTTTGTAATTTAGTTCTAAATAGAACTGTATAAAAACATTAATCAATTTAAAATTTCTTATTTTGAAAACCCCAGTTTTTATGTTCCTACTACAAGACTGCTATCAAAACTATGCCAAGTTTGAAACGTAATTTAGGAATATATGATTTGCCCAAAATGAAATATTATTATTACAAAGCGTAGAGAATAAATCAAAGAATTTAACTGTATACTTATAAATTATCTTTTCACAAAAGTGTTTGACTTAGAATTATTTGAACAACAAAAGTGAGAACAAATTAGAAACTTCCCACTGATGCTTCCAATACAACGGCGCGTGCTATTCTTCGCATGTTACAAAAAGACGTTACATTTGAATTTAAACCTTCAGATGAGAACGTCATAACAGTAACTTTCTCACGGTCCTACACAACAAACCGTTCAAACAAAACATATTTGGTTTACAGGAAATGTTAGCTTGAAGCATTCTCTTTACATCAAAATATGTCTAAAAATAGACTGTGATCACACAGGTATCACCTGTAATAAGTAAGGCTGTTTATTGGTTGGAAAACTGACCAATTGCAAGGGTCTATAAAACGCCCCACAACTTTAGAACTATTTGTCCCATTTTTGATTGGATGGCAGTTTCTGATAGGGGAAAGTGTGTTGCATCCATCAGTATATAGATATAACTCAGAAAAAATAGTGGGCGGGCTATAGGGAAGGACATAGAAACTGGAAATTAAAGGTCGTTTCGGCATATTTCATTCGCCTGTCATTGGCTTTTAGAAAACTCAAAACTGAAACGATGATGACGTATGTAATGTACCAGTCTTAGACAAAAACGAATTAAATGAATCGGAAGCTATACTGGGCCACATAGACTGGACATGTTCAAAGACTTACCTTTAAAACAAAAATCACCGAACAGCAGAAATGTCTCAGCTGATCACTTACAAATCATTATGATACATTGAGGTTAACTCAATAAAGGAAAAGCTAGATTGAATTTAGGTTTATTAACCAAAATATAAAAAAAAATTTATATGCCCTTAGTAATAAAAATGAAAAAATTTACATGCCCTTAAAATACAGAAAAAAATGAAAAAGGTTAGATTACAATTTAAGTTTAATTTTAAAAGTTCCCTCCCTAAAAATTTAAAAGTTGAAAAACCCTCCCCATTAATAATGATTACAAAGTTTATACAAAAATATTAATTAGACAAAATTACAAAAATTTAACATATAGTACCATGGATTTATTAATAAGTAACATTTATGTCGTTGGCCAACTGTAAAGCTAAGTATAATTAAATAATAAAAAAAATAAATGAAATTGTGAGACGTCTCTCTGTAAAAAAAGTATATAATTTCTAATATTAGTCCTTTAAGGACTGAGGTCCGAAAATTGCTATAGCTGCTCCTCCCAAGTATTATTAATTATAAAAGACATATATTAAAATTTATTCATTTGTTACAAAACATAAAAGTACACAGCCTATTCAAAAAAGTTTCTTATAAAGTTCACTGCAGATTTTAGAAGATATTGTATTTTTGGTTCATAGCTATTTTAAAAGGAAGGCACTGTCGCAGAAAATAATCATTAAAGTTGCATGTTGTAGTTGCATTTTGAAGAAATCATGGTGTTGTAGTTGCCTTTAGTAGCAGAACATATGGGTAGTACTTGCAATTAGGACCAGAACATGGTGTGGTACTTGCACCAGTAATACACTGCATTAAAACAAAATAACATCTTTTTAGAATTAAAGTAGGCTTTAAAACCAAGCATAGTGAAAAGCTTTTAGGTTAAAAGTTTGCCTTTATAATATTTTTTGATAATAGGTGACAAGCAGGTAATTTAAAATAAAAATGTTAACTGTTAATGCAAGACTTAACCAAAGTTAACTTGTCATGTTACTTTAACTGTTGCTACATGTCTATGGACCACATGGTAAATCTTTAAAAAGCTTATTGGTTATAGCTCAAAATATATCGGAGATATAGTTATTTAAATTATAGGTTTTTCTAAAGGTCCTTATTTGTTAAAGATTACACAGCTTTAAATTTGTACAAAAATTATATAAATTGTTTAAGCTAGGTTTTAGTTTGAAAATAGGCTAGTTACATAAGATTTAATATTTAGGCTGTACTGAAAGTTTTTAAAGAAGAAAATTGAATTACACAGATTTAAGTTATACTTTTAGAGTTTGAAATATTATTTACAAAATTAAAGTAGACTTAAATTCACATAGTAGCAAAATTACAAGTAAAGTTTTATAACAAAGCCAACTTTAAATAGAATGACAGCAAAAGACATTTCAATTTGGTAAACAAATTCACATACCTGGTGTTTAGTAGAATGGACTTAAAATAAAGACATAATAATTACTAACGCACAGTCGTTAAACTCCCGACTAAATCATTTATAGAAAAAGAACGACATAACGAGTCACTTTAAGGCGTCGATAGTGTTGAGTTACATCGGAATGATGGCGACATAACAGAGCTAACCTGCATGACGAGTCTAAAGTAAGGTCACGTGATTTACCAGCTGGTCGAGTCTCAGATAAAGGCCGGCGACGTTACAACTAGCGGTGTCTGTAGCGAGTCGCCGCCTAGCGGTAAAAAGAGAACTACATGAACAAGAATGTGTCGGTAAAATAGACAGCATGTGTCTAACGTTATAGTAAATATACGTTTTAGAAAAAACTTGTAAATACAAAAATTAAAGTTTAAATCATTTTCTTTCTATTGGTTTTTGTTTTATTGCGATTGGATGATTTTTAGTGGGTGAAATATTCATTAGAAGTAGAGTTGTCAAAGTTGATATATTTCAAGTGCCACATCCCCACGAGTACTCAATTTGATCAGTCTGACAGTTGCAGGGTTAAAGAACAACAGAACTACTTTTCAAAATATAATGTGTGTTGAATAAAATCACTTTAAATGTATTGGATCCATTCTTTTTATAAAAACAATTACATTGCTGGTTGTTAATTTTCAAACAGTGGCTTTTTCACATCCATCCACACGATGCTATACCAATATTGGTGGTTATATAAAGATATTATAACCAACATCTACATCACAGTATGTTTAAAGTTTGTGAAAAAGTGACAATGTGTATAGGTTGGTACCACTACATAACTTTTCTAATAAAAGCTTGTCAGCTGCTGAGGTCTTGATAAGGTTGTGCCATAGAACTTTATTAGTAAACCTGGAATGCTAGAGCAGTGGAGTTTTGGAAGCGAAAAACGGTCCTTCCCCCTCCACTTGGAGGTCAACTTCATGAACTGTCCACTTGATTTCTGCCGTAAAATATTTTAATGTGCACATTCATTAACAAGCTCCTCCATCGCACAGGGCCCATCCGATTGTAATTAAACTTACATAATTCTTATCTAGAAGAATTGAGGATTCCAACGGAGTAAACAACTTACAGATCAGTCAGTTAAGATTTATAAAAATACAAAATATAATCAGCCAAAAAAAATCACAACATGAAAAAGTTACTAAGCGTAAACTTTTTTTATTTTTGGGGTAGAAATAAACTTCAAGCGAGAAAAATGTTGGAAATAAGTTGATTAAAAACTTTCGATATCGCCACCACCGCCATCGTTTAAAGTTTGTGATATTCCTCATTTTGTAAACAGTCCTATAAATTACTTCGGCTCCCCTGGTGATGATCGACATGAGTTACAACTAGTAAAAAAGATGCTATTTTTTTCAAAATACGATGCCATGATTTAGCCCAGACTCAATCCATGGATCAAAATAAAGCATCAATGAGCCTATGGCAGAAATTAAATAAGTTAAATTTATTTAATAACTCGTAAGATGTCTGTGAACAACTGTTTAATTTTATATTATGATAAAATATCATTTAAAATTGGGTTTTAAATTCATTTTGAATATTAACCTCTTCCCTCTGTCATTTTACATGCTATATATTGGTTCCACTTGTGATTAAGTTATTAATTAAAAACAGCGGCAATGAAACAAATATCTATTTCCAAAATAAAAGCAAGAGTAGCTACCACAGACCACTTCCGGCCTGTAAAATAATAATAAAAGTCATAGTTCAGCTTGTTAATACAATCAAATTCGTGTTATATATTCGTTCCTGCTGGCCAAACGGTGAATTGTATACCAGCATCATTGCACGCCAATTTTTGTCTCAGCGTGGCGTGACAGTTTTGGAACACCCACCGTATTTTCCAGATCTGGTGCCTGCTGATTTTTTTTGTTCCCGTCTTAAGAAGGTCTTAAAGGGATCACGGTTTGCGGATGTCGAAGAAATTCAGAACCAAGTGACGGAATTTCTGAAAACGATTCTACATGAAGACTTCTCCAACAGTTTTGAGGCGCTATACGAAAGTTGTCAGACGTGCATTGTGTCTGGTGGAGAGTATTTTGAAGGCTAATAAAGGTATTTATAATGTACATTCTGTTTTTATGTTACCATTCACCGAACTTTTTAGACAGATCTCGTTTACGAACTTTACAAATAAATGCAAAAAAAAACCAATTGCCATATTTGTAATTCCACCTTTACTCAGAAAGCATCTTTAACAAAACATATCAAAATAGTACACGGAGGTTTTAGACGGATGACTTATTCATGTGAATATTGTGAAAAACGATTTAGGTTGAAACAAGTTTGTAAGACACAATCAGATATGTCTTATTAAAATCCAGTATGTAGAAAATACTACTGCAGGAAAACTTTTATACCATTAGCAGTAAAAAAGTGTTAACAACAAAAACACAAATGAACATAATACATTTAAATTGTAAAATGGAGTTTAAATGGCCTATCAAGTTGTGAACAAACTCAATTTTAAAACGATTCAAATGAAGGTCAACTTAAGGCTAAACATCCCAGGATTAGTTCCAAATTCTGCCACCACGGCGCAGCACCAAAATGGAGCCATTTTGTATTGGTGTTTATTGGTGGAATTTTCGTCCGATATTCATTTGCAAAACTGATTTGTGAACGGAATAAGATTAGAATTCACGCCAATGAAGCTAAATTTTAATTAAGTTGCAGGTTTAAAAAATAATAATAAAATAATTGTGTTACAAAACGAAAAATGCAAATCGCAGGTAGTCATTTTGAAGACAATAGTTTTGAATTAATTTTACACTTTTAATTTTTAAAATCGCCTGGCTGGTTTAGTCGGTATCGTTGTTTATACATTTACAGTAATGAGAACAAACGCGAGAGTGACACGAAGCAGGTGCAGTGCCGCTGTGACTCACTCGCGCCACCAATCCCCCCACCACGCGTCTCGGATGTTGCTTGTATACAGTTGGATGACGGTTTCCCGCGTTTCCATCCATGTGCTCTCCCGCGATTCTTATTTGTTGTACTACTGCGTCGTCTTGAAATTATTGTTATTGAGAACGTTATTTCGTTTAACATTTGTTTTCTCAATGGATCGCCGAGGAACAACAAAATCTATATCTTAGTTAGCCTAAAATATAGAAAAAAGGAGTGTAACGGGTGTTACTGAAAATTGATAGTGAAGTTGAACTTCATGTAAATGTTCTTAAAACTCTGTGAATTTTAAAACTGTAAAATTGTGAAAAAAATATGAGTTATTCCACAGTAAATGTATGTATGGAACTGTAATTCAAATTGATATTGGCATTCAATTTTTTTAAACATAAAATTAAATCTTGTGTAACAGGTGTTACATTAAAATGTAACGGGTGTTACGCTGTTGCTAAAATTAAGATTTTTAACATATATTATATAATAATAAGGTGTCAAATAACAACAAGAAGTATAATTGAGGTTTCTTTGATCACTATAAGAAATAAAAACTTATATTTCATAAAAAAACTTATATTTAACAAATATATATACTTAATACGTTACATGGATATAGTTCAGTACTTTTTATACCATGCCTTATGGCCTATTATGAATTAGACTAAAGATCAGTCTTATATATGCCCCTATCAAGAATTAATAGAATAGGCCTAAAACTTTAAATAAATACAAAATAATCGCTAAATCAAATTCTAGAATTAACAATTTGGAACTTCATAAGCTCATTCATTTTTCAAAAATATCAACTGCTAGTGGAAACTCGTAAAGAATTGTGAAATGTCCTTTGGGCTACTATAGGTTGTTGTAATTTGCCAAAAATATTCTTAAATTTGTCATCTCTCAGAACATGATATTTAATATCCCAGCGAAATCTGAGATATGATGATAATTGCGCTTCTTATTTTTCTCCCTACATTTTTTTACTCTGCTTTGGATCTTTTCAAGTTGTTATTCTTTTAGTGTAATTGTTCTCTTCTCTTCTTTTTTATCTCACTCTCTGGCTTTTTGCAAATGCTGCTGACACTTTACAACGTCACTCATCATTTTATCGTGAGAAAAGAAATTATGAGGTATAATAGTAATAGAATTAAAACTTTAAAGATAAATAAAACCATTTGATACACCTAACATTCATTGCCCAGTAAATATGTTAAAAGATTGATTCTGGAATTACAAATAGAAAATTCGCAGTATGAAATTTGAAGGTGTTTTCGTGTTCAATTTTATTTAAAATAACATAGCATTCTTAATTTTTTAAGTGTTGCTACCAAAATTAATAAACTCTCAATAGGGCTATGTATTTAAATTCTACTTAAAATGAATATAAATATACTAAACACTGAATGGTTGTGAGTTGTGTTGAATTGTAACACCCGATACATTAAATTATGTAACACCCGTTACACGAATTACTCATTAAATTATAAAACTAAAATTAAAATAATAATACCAAAACATTAGGGAAACAAAACCTCTTACTTTTACAGTAAAAGTATTTTCCTAAGGTGTTTGTTCATTTTGTAGTACTAACTTTTGTAAACAAAATGTAACGGGTGTCACATCACGTATTACTTAAGTTTAAAGGCAAATTACAAATGAAAAGACAATATATTATCTTAAATTATGGCATTAATAGTTAGAGAAGTCTTTCAGCTATCTTCTGTAGCAACTTCAATCACTAGATCAGCTGTTTCTTATTTATTGCAGTGCTGCAAAGTTCACAGAAAAAACATTTCCGGAGGATAGCTGTTGATACTCACAGAACAAAGAACTTAAACTAATTACAAATATCAAAATTTGCTAAAAATGTTAAACATATTTTTAAAGTAGAACTTTTCACCTTGACATGCAACATATTGAATTATATTATATTTTATTTTTATTTTTTACACCTCAGGCTTACTTTAAATAAATGGTATTTTGCACTATTCATTTTTTATTTATTTCTCGTTTTCATGTATTAAAATATAAGTTTTATTTGAAACAAATAACTAACGTTATAGGGTAATATTATTCATACCCTGGTGTTGTTGAATAATGTATGGCCAAAGAACCTGTATATAGGCCTACTTTCATAAATCCTTTAATTTGAACTACTGTATATTTTTCTATATTTATTCTAGATGTCTCTTTTCGACTTACAGAAAAAACTTTTTAACAGATAACAAACACCTGTCGTAATCAGTAGTCTAGTCTAGTAAGTGTGTCCGGCCAGAGTATGAATGCGAGTAGTGAGTGAATTGACGAACGCTACAGTTGCAGGGCCGGGCAGAGCGGCTGGCTGGGGGGGATGGTGCGCTACTCGGCAGGAGGAGGGGACCGGAGCGTGAGAGAAATAATGATAATATCTTTAAAAAACGATTCCGATACGACCATTTGACCGAGTTAATATCTGAAAACGGCAAAATTCTTTTAAAGTTTGTATTTACAAAATGACTACCTGCGATTTAAACAAAATATTACAGCAAAAAAAATATCTGTATAAAACTTTTTTATAAATAAATTTAAAAAAAAAACATCACAATAGCGTAAATGTTTTATTCCTATCATTTACAAAATAACTTACAAAACAAAAATCGGATAATAATTACGGAAATTATTCGTAGCACAAATTTGCCGTAGAGGTGCTGCCATCTATCGGGCCAAAAACACAACTTTTTCAGGGATGTTTAGCCTTAAGTGTGCGACATGCAAAATATTTAAACACAAGTCTTCTTTAATGACACATTTAGGGCTAAGATCTCACTTGTGTAAGTATTGTAAAATGGTGTTTAAGTAGAAACAACCTTGTGATAACATAAGACTAACAGTTTTCAAGGTAAAAGTAGGGAAGATGCCTTCGATGGGATCTTAGGCAACATTATTGATTTTTGGAGTATATTGTTATGTGTTGCATAAATTACATTCTTTTAAAACTGAAAATGCTTTTTTCTTTTGTGATGACCAATTAAAGACTTAAAAACGTGGCCAGTACCTAATAAAATTATATTGGTTTTAAAAAACTTTATAACATTATGTCTGCTATAGTTATTCTTTCATTGATACAAGTAAACAGGCACATATAAAGTAAAAACAAATTGGAAAGTAAAAATAACTTTATAGTATAATTAATAAATTACTTCAAAATATACAAATACAGTAGTTAATATCAAATGTTATCAAATTCTGATTTTACACCCAGTTTGATTAGAAATATTTATATTATCACATTAAGGATGTAATATATGTTTCTCATTCAAATTTAATCAGCATAAAATATCAATTAAAAACGGTTTATCCGTGCTTTTGTAAGGTGTGAGAGGCAAATCGTATGGTAAAGGGAACACTGGGGTATCTTTCTCCGCTACATCTTGTGCTAATGGGAAGGTCTGCGTTCCATTCTGAAAAGGTAAAACATTCAAATTTAGGCACTGCTTTCACAACAATGTTAATTTGATTTTTCCAATATAGCCAGTAATTATGTTTAAAGTAGCAACCCTGATCCTCAATACTACAGCAACCATAATTGTTTTTTTTAAACAGGTTAAACAGTTTTATTTTTGATAATTTTTTAAATTTCATTTAAAAGCTACGACAATTTAAATACAACATATTACTAAATACCCTTGGATATCACTTATCCCCCTTTTTTAAGACGAAAAACCTTAGTTATTTGCAACAGTTACCATCACTTGGTTGGATTATATAGAAAATCCACATTTAAAAAAATAAGTTGGCTACCATGTAGGAATCAGATTGAGATCTATATTTAAATAAAAAGTAGTGAAATTCCCTGATTTAATGTGTTTCTGTAGTCTGATCCCAGACAAGATTAGATTTTGACCAAACTCAATAAAAATGTCGGAGATTAAGTTGAGTAATTCTTGTCTACCTCTATTTTCTATAAAGATAAAAAATAATAGATATTACAATAGAACTCCATTTATCCGAATCAATTGGGACCAGACCCCATTCGGATAGTTGGATTTTTTCCGAAAAAAGGGTATATTTTAACCTTTTTGGGACTGGCTTCGTTTACGAGACTAAAGTAAACTATCCCTGTGGCGGATCCAGGGCATCATTTTGGGAGGGGGATAAGTATTTATAGGATATCTAGTTTAAAATTATCAAACTAAAAATAACCAATTTGGGAGCATTTTCATGTTAAAATTTTTATTCAGTATTTTATGTTTTTTACAAGATTTTTTAAATTTTACTAGAAAAATTTTACAACTTTGACTTTAAAGAAACAAGCTTGATACTAATTATAAATGAACAGTTGACTTTTTAGCTTAAAGTAACAACATTTGAAGATAAATTTATATTGAGTGTACTTAGGCCTAACCCTATAGAGAAAGTCTTTGGTTTCGTCCTGATTTTTCGAATCTCTCAATTACTTGGTTGGGTTCAATAGGTAGGCTATATCGTGGTGTACATATAAGAGACCCAATCCAACTAACCTTTTCTGAACCATGGTAGTTCTTCTTGTCCACGTTTATTAATTACTGTACGTATGTTGAAAATGGGAGAACAAAACTACTGTATTTTTAAATAAAAAGAGCCTTCAATTAACTAAATGAAAAGCACTTTTACATGTTTAGTGTATGTACATAAATTAATGTCATTGCTTGCTGAATATCTCGGTCAAATTAAACTGTTTGGCTGTATTAATCCGTTTGACATCTGGTGCCTACACTAGCTTCGTGGAGGGAAGGACAATAGCCCGCGTAGGCAGAATCATTATTTTGCTAATCAGGCAGTACGTTACCGTCTTAATTTTTTTCTGAAATTCCGAAAGCGATTCGGATAGTTAAAGTTTTACTGTATGATGATAATTTAACAGTTTTTATAGGCTAAATCATCAAACCTAAGTTGTTTTTCAGAAATAAAATTGGGTACTTACAATGAATTTAGGAAGAAACAAAACTCCAGCTTCGTAGGACATGATTCCCACACCTCCCGAATTATTTCGTTTACCCCATGCTGCTTTGGAGAGGTTAGCTGAAGTCAATAGAAACCATGCGAGATGTTTCAGGTCAGGAGATACTCTGGTATAAGTTTTAATATGAGGAACTGCTTTGGTTCTAAACCTTGCATCACTCTTCCATTGACTGCAACACAAAGTTTATCTCTAAATGTGTCTTGAGTAGTCTACAGGTTATTTTCTTTATTTAAAATACCTGACTTTACTGCAGTATTAATATGTTAATAAAGGCAACAAGAGTGGGTTGAGGCAGCATAACTGAAGCAATTCTTAATTGAATATTCCCTTAGGACACTGGTGTTTGCAGACAGCAGATTAGGATAATATCCTGTTCTTAAGTCCTTGTGGTTTCTTTATTTAAACTTTATAGCTTTTCTATTTTATGCTAACAGTGAATTTATAAAAGTCAGGTATTTTAAATAAAGAAAATAATCATACGAAAAAGTACTCGCCAATCATTTGGGATTCTTAAAACATTAAGACAAATAATGTAACACTACAAAACTTTTTAAATATGAAATAATATCATAATTGAAGAGCTGTAATAATTCTGTAATAATTGTTCATGTAAAAACTTTTTTCTTTGTGTGTTTTTATTGGTTCTTGCTGTAATTATTATACGGTAATAAAAAGTCTTCTATAAATTTCTATGACTATCAATTTAACCTTTAAGCAGTTATGGGTCCAGATTTTAGACCTTTTGCAGATTATTTGTCGCTCGGACGAGTTCGTTAACAAAAAAAAATCCAACAACTGGAAGCACATTTTTTTAGATTTGTCTTACGAGAATGAAACTTTTTAGAGTTTTAATGACCTTATAGCTCGCTTGCTTCCCCCAAAATCGATCAAAATTTAAAATACCATAAAAGTATCCGGTTCAAATCTACATGAGACATCTTGAGGCCCAACGGCCGAGTTTGTATGCTGTGAGCAAAGAGAAGCAGTCCATAAGCCGAGGCCTCAAGAGGTGCAAACTCGCAAAGCGAATTTTTCCGCCGCGCGTGACTCGATGCTGGAGGCTTAGGAACAAACAAATTCTACTAATATATTTCATACAAGCAGTCAGCTAATCAGCGTCTTCGTGAGTAGATCAATTTCCCAAATTGTTGGTTGAAGCAAAAAAACATATAAAAATTTAATTTACTAAATTCGTTAAACTTACGTCAGCGGTTCAGACACGAGGTGAATTATTTACAGTTTAAATGCTACTACTGTGGTAAATACGGATACAATAGATCATAATGAAGGTTTTATCTTAAGAAAGGAAATGAAGACAGCAGAAATAAAGATTGGCATAAAAGTAATGGAAATTCTAGTTGGAACAAGAAGAAAATGCTGTTTTTGTAAATAAAGATTAAAGCTGTGAATTACGTTTCATATCTCTTACAACAAAGCAGGTAATAAGAAGCCATTATTCAGATCTTATGAAAAATAAAATAACATAATGTGCTAGTATATGAATTCTGGTGCTACAGAGCACATGATCAACAAAACACATTTTTATGATTGTTAGAAATTAGAAGAAACTATTTAAATTTAATGTAAATTTTAATGCTTATCTAGTAATTACTAATTAATTGGTGTACCTTACAATGAAGCCTAAAGTCAGTTCATGTTGTAACAACGTTCTGTATCATGACAAATTATACTAGAAACATTTTAGTCGCTAACACTTGATGAGTTTTACAAAACACTTGTTTGTGGTCATTGCCCAAAACATCGGATACACTACCGTACACTTCGAAGCTCTCTTGAACAAGAAGAAAAGAGCCAGGCTATGAAGACGCTCCCTAATTTTTTCTAATACCTGTATTAAAATTGTCTTTATTGGCTCTTAATAGATCAAACACTGTGTGATTTGTTGATCACATAGCGGTTATTTTGCACTTGAAGAGGTTACACGAATCTCATTGGTTGTTCAATTTAGCGTAAGGTTAACCACATACACCGGTGATTTATTTCATAGTTTATAAATTGTTTGTCAAAGAAGATTGAAATGGAAGATTTATGAGTTACGTTATTTTCTAGGTTTATAAAATTGACAGAAAAATAGACCAGAATATATTAACAATTAGTCAAAAAGGAATATTTCAAGAAAGTTTTGAAATAAAAGACTGCACTCGAATGGAAGCAAAACTAACAATTAAAAACTGAAAGAAAGTTTGTGATAAACCTGCAAAGCAACTAATAGGATGTCTGATGGATACAATGTTTTGATCAAGTCCAGATTTAAGCGCATCTATCACATATTTGAATAGATATCACGATTAGGGTGGAATAGAGTTATGGATAACTTAAAATTAGTTTCACGCTACATTAACACTTTCAGTGCTGAACGCGGTTAAACCTGCAAAATGTGTTCTTCCCTGTGACTGGCGTGGTTTTAACCGCACCAGGCTCATTCACTTTACATTGTAAAAGATGTACACTCCCGTGAATGAGTGTAAATCCATCATCCATGAAACATTAACAAATAATAGTGATGTTTACATGTATTGACCAAAACTATTTTTAATTTAATGGATCGTTTTTTCGACAGATTGAAGGCCCTTGCAATGGGTTCTCCTTTGTCTCCACTTTTGGCGGAAATATTTATGAAAAACTTTGAAAGTAAATTATTTAGTGTTAATAATCCATTATTAAAGAAGATAGTTTATTGGTATAGATATGTGGATGATGTTTTATGTGTTTTAGATGGGAGTGCTAGACAACTTGATGCTTTGCTTAATTTAATAAATAGTATCAACAAATCTATTCAATTCACTATGGAAGTTGGTACGGATAATATTAATTTCTTGGACTTAAACATCAATATTAAAGGTGGAGGTCATAGTTTTAAAATCTTTAGGAAACCCACTTATACAGATATTGTCATACCAGCTAATTCTAAACACCCTATTAGCCATAAACATGCAGCCTTTCATAGCATGATACATAGACTTTTAACTATCCCTTTATTACCAGAAGACTTCCACATTGAATTAAATACAATTAAACAGATTGCAGTTAACAATGGCTATACAGAAGAATTATTAAAAAACATTTGGTTCAATAAACAAAAGAAAGTAATTAGTAAAATGATATTTTCACTAAATGTTATAAGCAAAAATACATATTGTAGATTACCATTTGTTGGTAATATTAGCTATAAGGTAGGACATTTAATTAATAATAAACTTGATTTAAAACCAGCTTTTTACTGTAAGAGTAATGTTGGTAAGCAATTAGTTAATAATAAAGAAAAAATAGACTTAGTTGAAAATAGTGGGGTTTACAAAATTAATTGTAATGACTGTGATTGTGTATATATAGGCCAAACAGGTAGATCAATTAATATTAGAGTTAAAGAACATAATTATTTATTACTGGAAACATGGTAAAACAGAGTCAAATTTTGCAAATCACCTAATTGTATCAGGACATTCTTTTAATCCCAAAGATAATGTAAAAGTTTTACATATTGAACAGAAAAGTAAAAAACTAAATAGTTTAGAAATTTTAGAAATTAACAGATCTGTTTACCATGACCAGGCTTCTAATCTGAACGAACAGGTGAATAACCCATCTCCTTTGTTAAAACGTTTGTTTTCCCTCCCCTAGGTACTCCAAGGTCAGGTACCTTCCCTTTCCTTGTCTCCTCTTACCCACTCCCTTAGCCTATATGTTGTTTTAAAGTTATATTGTAATTTTTAGTTTAGTTGTCTGAAGATGCTTAACTGCGAAACAGCTGTTACAAATATATTTGTGTTTTGTGAAATTTATATTTTGTGTTAATATTTTTTACCTTAAGTAAAAGAGGGTGTTTAGTCGTTGTCTAGAGGAATTTGTTTTAAATGAGTAGTTGGTAGGAACCCATCTACGAGTCCAGGTCTAGTAGCCTAAGAAAATAACGACTACAAAGCAACTTACGATTGATCAAATTCGGCGCCATCTTACTAGTAATTCATAAGACGTCCCTTCTATGCCGTGGCACTGAAAGTGAGGGATTTAACTATGCTCAGCATGGAAAATGTTAAAAGAAAATTAGATCTAAAACTTACATATAGAAAACATTGAAGAGAATCATTTAAGGATTTGTGGATACAGATTGGGGAAGTGATTTAAATTACAGAAAATCAACTACAGGATCTGTTTTTACTGTGTTTCAAAATTCTGTGTCACCATTACATTGAAAGCAAGTATAACAGTGTAACAAGTACCTCTCTCATCCATTGAAGTGGAATACATTGCATTACGTGCTGCTTGCACAGTGGCTCTATTGACTAAAAGCTGTTGTTGTAAAAGATATTGAAATGGATTTAACAAATGGAATAACATTAAACGAAGTGCAATATTTATAGCACAAATCCTGAAGACCATAATAGAACGAAGCATATAGATATACGACATCACTTCATAAGAGAAAAGCAAATGATAGTACAATATTATATTGAAATATATCGGTACAGAAAATCAGGCTGCAGATCTCTCTACTAAAGGACTTGCAAGTATTAGTTTTGTTAAATTCAAAGACGTGCTAGGAATGATAACGTAATGTTATTGATTGTGTTGCGAATTATTAAACTGATGATCATACTTTAAAAGAACTCTTCAAAATAATACTATTAAGCCCCCTTTAGAATATGAAATGTAATAATATCTTTATTTAACACCTATAAATAATTGTTCATGTAAAAATTTTGTTGGTTGTTGCACTAAGTATTGTAACAAAAAGTCTTTTATGATTTTCTATGATTATTCAGTTATTAATAATTAAATTACCTTCAACAAAAACAACACAGATTGTAGTTGCGCACCTTGACGCTACTGGGCAGCAATTCCGTGGGCGAATAGCCCACTATCATGCCTTCTTTAAATGAAGAGATTGTAGATGAGGGCTACCTGACTCTAAAGCTTAAGGTTCGAATCCGGGCAAACACTGGGTGTTTGTCTAGTTAGAAAAAAAGTTGATTTCAGATGGACGAATAACCCATTGGTTCTTTCAGCCTTAAAATAAAAAACAAAACTTAATGTTTTTAACACTGGCGTATATCTTTAAATAAACAATCTGTAATGCTCTAACCTACATACTCACTGTAAATAATTCTTGAGCCATGGTTGTTTGTCATCCACCTTCTTTGTATAAGGTAAACACCCACCACCAAGAAGTCCATCATGGCTGCTTTCAACGTTTTTGATACAGGGGTATATCTGTTAACCAAATGTAATAAATATGTCACAAGTATAATTATTGTTCATAAATAAAAAATGGCACTTATTGTCTTGTCCCAATTGATTAAAGTAGAGTACCTCGCCATTTAGAAAAACAGCTTTCTGCCAGTAGTTCAATGCAAAGATTACACAATGAAGCATGACACTGCTCCCAGTCATTCTTCAAAAATTATCAAAAAAGTCATCAGTGATAATGTTGGACTGGCCAAGTTAACTTGCTCAACCAATATAATTTTAAGAAATGAATAAATGAAATTACCAGTTTTATTGCTGGAGGACTTTGTAACTGCAACGCACGACCTCCGCTCATAGCTGATCTGACTTCACCACATAACCAATCCGTGGGTTGGGCTCCTAGAGTTCCTATGGATGAAAATTGCGCTATGATTGGCCAATCCGTGGCAGTTTTGCCATTCTTTGGTGAAATAGTAACATGAGATTTAAGCAAAGCAGCTAACTTGCCATGTCCCCAATGATCAACATCTACACCTTTATGTGTGCCTGGTGTAGATGTTACTAAGAACACACTGAAAAATTAAATAATACAATAAGAAACAAAACATACATCATAAACGTGTGGTGAAAAAAAACCAGTTAATATAAACATAACACTAACATTTTACAGTGACCAAGAACAAAAGAAATTACCTAACCAACTACAAATAGAACACAATAATTCATAAAACAATAGTTGATCCTCTTCAATCAAACATTTTTGATATAAACTCATGCATCCATATACTCACACTCACATACTTTTATTTAAACTTGCATGCATATCTCTACATTCACAGTGATATAAAAATAAATAAAACAACATACATTCTCTAAAATCATAATGTAATATTTATTGGTTTATCCAGCTTCCCTCAGATTAGGGTTTGGCATTGCCAATTATACTGTAGGAATTGTCAACAACATCAAAATATTCAACTTAAACAAATTAACTAAAACAAAAAAAAAAAAATACACACAACAAAATACAGAAGCAAATTTTAATTAAGTGACTCAATCCACTCACCACTAAACTTCACAAACTCTTTCACTTAATAAAAACACTAAAAAAATGCTTTTTCTTAAAAATGATGACATTTTAGGCCATTTGCAGGGCTTCAAAAAAATAAAATAAAAATAAAAAGGCAAATGAGGACAAAACGTGCGAACTCCGAAATTTTCGCATATAAATCGCTTTCAAATGGGCTCAAGTAAGCCCCTAAGTTTCCCCCGAATATAACCTTGAGCTTTTTTTTGTTATTAACAATTATATATATGTAATAATTAAGGTTTTTTGGAAATACTAACTCAAAAAGATAGATAGCAAAAAAAATAGCTATATACTTTTTTGTGAGGAATTTTCAAACGCGTTGTTTGAAATAAACAAAATTTAAATAGCTCGTCGCAATAAACGTTATTAACAAAAAAACCTTTTTTAATTTATGCAAAAATTTTGGAGTTCGCAAGTTTTGTCCACCAAAAATGCAGTGCAAATGGCCTATTTGAGCTGTGTTTTATATTAGATGCAGTTTAATGTACAGTCTGATTCCCATATAAAATCGACTGCTTCGTAGACAGATCAGTGATGCCTGAGATACTGATAAATATTTTTGCCTTGAGTTTCAAGTTTATGCTGCAAAATCCTATCTTAAAATATATGTTTATTTTTGTTTGAACAAAATACAATAACTCATATATAAATATAAATGCAAGCATCGTTATAATTTACATTTCTTTAAAGAAAGGCTTGCATGATTCACTGTGCCTTGTTTCTACCGTAATACTAATTACTCATTTTTGTATTTGAAATGTTGTGTGTGCATAATTTAAACCATAATTTAAAAGAGAATGGAAATTTCCGTGAGTTTCTTTTCTAGAACCTACACCCTGTATAACACGCACTATTTAATTTCTGAGACAATTTCCACCTAGACTCTCCAAAAACTTTTAGTCACAGAAGATTAACAAAACTGAGACAATATGAATGGTTTCTAAATTTGTGTAAAAAGATCTAGACCATTTAGTTTTAAAATCCAAACACAGGATACTTGTTTACATTCATTTGTAAACCAAAGTAAGCAATTTTTTAGTAACTTATAGTAGAAGCCAATTGATCAGACATTCTAAGAACTATTTATTTTAAAAAAAAATTGATTTCCGTATAAATGTTGAGTTATTATCTGTAAAGACAAAAATTTCTCCAGTTTGCATAGTTTTACTACAATTTTAGGTTAGTCATTATTATACAATAAAAATAAGATACAATAAAACTTGTGACACTCCTGTAAGGTTTAAGATTGGATCTAAAAAGTATTAAGTTGTTTTAATTTCAACAATTTAATATAAAAATTAAATAACAACTAAACCATGTTAACCCTTCGTACGCTACCATGAAAAGAGTAAAAAATCACTCTAGCACTTAGTTAGGCGAAAAATAAAAACATTATTGTTTGTTAAAGTTTTATTTTTTTTTTTTTAGTTCTATAGGTTTGTTACCACTGAAAAACAATAACTCGCATAAGCCTAAACATTAGTAAGCAAGAACTGAGTATCAGCTGTTCTGACAGCCAGCGAAAATATCTGCTTCCAGCGTATAAAGGGCAACTGAATGCGCGCACGAGACAAAAGAAAGGCTTCTCTTGTTTGTCAACAGTTGTGATGCGTCACACACCTAACAACATGTCATCTGATCACTCAAGGTACAGTGACTAGATAGAGACAGTGTGGCCATATGAAAGTGGCCGCCATGTTTTTCCTAAAAGTAATGTCATCTGCTCAGAATTATAATGTAAAGATTAGTGTTATATCTCTTTGTAATTATAAGAGAAATGACTTCTTTGTTTTTTTTTTTTTATAAAGGGGAAAACAAGCTATTTAATTGTTACAGTTTGATATTTATATTGAAATTAAATAATAAAAACTGTGTTTCTTCTTAAAAAGTGTATTCTGTTTTTTCGTGCAAAAAATTTAACAAATATAATAGAAACAGATAAGAATTTAGGAAAAACATGGCTGCCGGCCAATAGGAAACAAGACTTTACTTGGCCACACTGTCTCTATCTAGTCACTGTAACTCAAGGAACATTGTCATGCATTCTATCTGTGTTTTGGTGAACTAAAATAAATAAAAACCTTCCTTATGGCCAAGAGCGGAATATTGCGCTTAAAACCGCATAGGGTTAAATACGAGTGGCGGAATATTCCGCTTATCGCGTACAAAGGGTTAAAAATATTCCTTTTTTTCCAGAAAAAAATTTTCTAGAAGAATCATAAATTACACGCTTCAGACAAACTACAGAACATTCCAAGAGCATACTGTGAGCTGTGAGAATTTGTTCATAAAAGTTAAATATTGCAGAGGGTGTGGACTGACTTTTTCTAAATCAAACTGAGCATCAGATAGAATATACATTCGAACTATCGACTGATGGGTTAACATTATCACAATCTCCTGTTTTAAGCTTCAATAAATATTTTAACCACTTGGTTGTAGTGTCATAAATCTACTAAATATTTTAATTCAATTTTATTAAAAATTATTAAATGTTAGTGTTATACAAATACTGTAATAAACATCGCCTACAAGATGCATTGGTACTGAAAAAATAAATATAGGGTTAGCTAAACTTATGACATTGCCGGGGAAGTGTTAGGGCAAGACACAAGCGCGGGATAAACCATTCAACCGTAGATGTGACAAGTACCTCGTAAATAAATATAAACAATAAGTAAAGATACTTAATAATAAAGAGTCCACTAACAGCGGACATACTATATTCTTGGCTAAAGGTACATTGCTGAGAAGACGATTCCTAGTTAATTAAGTGAGGGGGACGCTAGATGAAAGCATCCAGAGATGCATTAGTTAGTCTGTAAGTGAACGCGTCCGCGAGTAGACTCAAATAAAAAGGGGGGATTGATCTTGCTTTGGCCTCATGGTGTAGTATTAGTTTTAGAGTAATCAGAACCAACAGAGTAGTCGTTTGTATCGATCAATAAACGTTTCAACTGATCATGGGTTTACCGAATTGCCCTTACGTCCGCACGAGGACCAGGGAAAACGCCGCTTCAGGAGTCGGACGCAGGAGAGCCGAGCCCAAGGAGGCGGGACCCGTTACATAGACATTGTGTAGACATAAGTCAACGCACTGCAGCCTCTGTATGTGTTTCTTACTGTCCGCATACTACAGTATTTTCAAATATGTTTTAATTTGATTTCACTGTGATCGTTTGTGTGTACCGTTAATTTTGGTAGCTCGTATTTTAGATTTTTTTACTAAAACATTAATCATGGCAGTTGTACTGCAAAAAGAAAAATTCTGTCTAATCACAAGAAAGTTCTTGCCACAAGAGCTTGTAAAAGTAGATGTTTACTATCTGCATGTGAGTCATGAGTTTGGTTTAGTTAATTCGACTGTAGTAGAATTTTAAAAAGCAAGAATAAAATTGTAAAGGCATTTAAAGAAGAAAAAATGTAATGCCAGCGATCATACAGACATGAATACTGTTTGGAATATTTTAAATATTTCTATAAGTGGGCCAATATTGAAAGAAAAAGCTACATAATTTGTTAAATTATTTAGTATTTATTAATTTACATCCTCCAATGGAAGGTTAGACCGATTTAAAGACAGACATTTTACATCCTTTGCAAAAATTTGTGGCGAAGCAAGAAGTGTAGGCCTAAATTTTACAGATGATTTTTTATCTTTAATGGAGATGAAGTGGGAATTTTTATAATTTAGTCTAACTTCAGATAAGACTCTCAAATTTAAAATATAATTCATTTGTTTGGCTATTTTGTGTAAAAAAATACCACTATTGGGTACCTCTCTATTTATACTTTTATACTATTTTTTTTTAGTAAAAGTATGGTTTTTATTTTAAGCAAGTCTTGGTTAGTGTTGGAATATTTAATGTGTGTGTACTCACTTTATTTGTGAAAAATCAACTCTTCTAATTTTGCCAATCCAATTGGTAAGTTCAGGTTTCTGGTATGCTGACAAATACTGAACTAAATCTCTCTTGAATCCTGTTGGAGATTCTCCAGCCATAGTATCATGTTCTAGCGGGAGAGGAGGACAGGAAGGTGATAACCACACTCCTTGGGTTCGGTTCTCCCAATCTTCCTCTACCAAGTTAGCAGTGGTCACAGCGACGCGAACACTGCCATCCGTATAAGACATGACACACATTTTCCTGCAAATAAAAGAAACATTGGCTAAATGGAGAATTAAAAACTATAAGTTGGGGTTTTTAGATGTATATACAGAGTGTTTGAAAAGTCTGGGAACAGCTTAATATCTCAAAATGTACGAGTCTTATGAGATAGAAATAAAAGCAGTTATTCACAACCATAAAAGAACCACTTTTTGGTGAGTTTGAAATTTTTGTCTGTCATCTTGGAATGAACTTAATTTTTTAAATGGGAAGGTGGTCATGTGATACATCATTTCGATGTAGAATTTCAAAAGAAAACCAACGGTGAAATTTGCACATCCATATCTTTAACCGATTAAAAATCGTGTTTTCCGATTTTGCCCCATTTTACTGTACTATTTTTTAAATTAAAATATGAATTATTCTTCTTTTTGGATTCAGAATTAAATAAGCTTTCAAACGATATGCTACACAACTGTATTTAATTCAACCACTCGAAATCAATTTTGAAAAAATCAAAATGGCTGTAACTAAAATTTTTTAAATACTCCCAACTATCGTGAAACCAGAGATCACTTTATATTCCAGCGATAGTGTTAGTGGAGAAAGGAAATCTGGAAAGCTTTGGATGCAATAGACAGTCAGCCTTAGATGTGTCATAAAAACAGCAAGATGTGTATTGCTCAAAGTGTCAAAAATGTATTGTCATAAGTAACAGTACCTTTGAAAATCACAGTTAGTACGCCATAGGAACAACATGCGGACACGGGTTCTAAAAATATGTTAAAATGATGTAATTCATCGAAAATAACTTTGCAGTGTATTGTTTGTCGTAAAAACGATAAGTACTGAAATGTAATGTCGTAATTGTAAAAGATATAAAAAGTTTTTTCTTAAGGAATAAGAAATATTAATATCAAAACATGGATGATACGTTGTATGGTTCGAAATACTAACTTTAGATTTTTTGTCTGTGAAAGGAGTATTGTAATGGTTTGGTCAGTGAAATAAGAAGTGTAGTAGGAATGTATAGGAACTTATGGAATGGAGTATCTTTTATTGCTATTTTGTTTTTATATCTTGCAAAGCCTATTTAGTCAGTCTTTTTTGTAAAGTTGTCTGTTAAAATTAATGTTACTATTAAAATTTAATCGCTTTAATTATAATTCTCATGAAAGATTTTAAAGCTATGTGGCATTAAATCTAGATTCTCAACTGTTATGTTTATTTGAAAATTCATTGGGAACCAAGCCCATAACTGTAAGTACTCATGCTGTGTATAATAATGTAAAAATAATACACAATATATATATTTTTTTTATTCACATAATGTTACAACTGAGCTTGGCTCATTTAGCAACTTCTAATCTATTATTTTCACAGTGTGATGGGTAACAGCCCAATGGATGTTCCCCTATAATGATTAAATAACTTTAAAAAATCAAGTCAGCTGACTTAGTCCTCTTGAGTCTACGAAGCGGACTGGGTAAATCCAACATCCTCAGGATCTCTGTGTTGGGGTGTCCCCGAAGGCGCTCACAATAATAATACTCATGGAAAAATAATTTAGAATCTTTTAAATTGGTAAATTACAGTTAATAAACTAAGCTTTTTCAAAATGAAGTACTAAATTAATAATAAGTGATGAAAATGCACTGTTGTCCAACACTTGTGTGACATGTTTCAAGTCAGGTTATGGTTGCTTGCACTACAGGAGGCACTGTATGATGTCGGAAAGTAGTCAATTGTGAGTTGCCGGAACCATGAAAAAAGATAATTCTTATTTTGTATGACTTAAAGTGTTGTACCATAAGCTGTACCATTGAAAAAGTTTATTTTTCTGAATATATAATATACTGTATGTTTAAAATATATAAGTGAACAAATTATTTTAAAAGTTCTTAACTCTTTTATTCTTGTTTTAGGTTCATTCTGAAACATAATATGATAAATAAGTTATGTTTGCTGTATCTAATAATTACTAAAATTCCTCTGTAAACAATATAACTTGTGGTAAAAGTTTATAGTATGAGTGTCTAAATGTTAAACTAGTAAAAAGACTTACGTATGGTGAGAACCAAATGGAGACGGTGGTTTGATCTTCACAGCTGTTATATGGGGATGCCATTTGTTATTGTCACACTCACCATAAAGGACTGTCATTGGCTTTGTCCTACAAATTAAAGTAATCATTAGCATATGATTTAATATTGGCTACACTAAATTAAAGACCACATTCTACAATATGTGAATATCATCTCAGGTTATCACACTCTTCCTCCTGCAAATGTTATACCGTTGAGACAATATTAAACAAATAACAGTTGTTAGGAAATTACAAAAAAAAAAAAACTTTTAGGACATTTGCTTTTTGTTTGTTTGTCACAGTTGATTTTTTTTTGGAATGGATAAAGGCATCACAATGAAATTTAAAAGCATGCTAACCACATGTGTTCGAATAATCAGAACTGAAACAATTTCACTATGATTTTCGGGAACGCCAATTTTGTACATCAAGAAAGAAATATTTTAAGATAACCCCTTACGCTTACTATTAAGGTCAAGAAGAGAAGTAAAGCAGTGCACAAGTCCGGGAAGCTAGATGCGATTGAGTAGTTTCCAGAAAGAGGAGATCTGCTAACTGCCATATTGACGACTATTTTCAATATCTGATTTCAGTACCATCCTAAAAGAGTTGGTTTGAAAATTAAGGTCGACACTCAAATCCTCTTCATATTCATAGACCACGGCTTTCACTTTCTTATACAATTCATCTTCGGTTGCCTTCAATAAAAATGTTGAGGAAAGAACTGAGAAAAGGCTACTGATTTCATCAAAATTCTTCTTTACTTTCTTATTTCTTTTGTCCTGAAACTGGTTGAAAACTCACCATGCATTAGCAAGATAGATTGCAGAGTTTTTCATGTTTTCAAAATTCTTTCTAACATCAATTAGCTTTTTTGAGACTCTCTCTAGCTATGTAACTGCCTTGGATGGAGGGGAAGTTAGGTGAAGTAAAGTAAATTCTCACCAGAATTCCACCATGATGTTTATAACCTTCTCCTGTCATCTTTGTTTACAAACATGTTATCTTTATTTACCTGTCATAACGTTTAATGTCATGCAGTTGACATTTTTATTTACATTGTTTTTTAGTTTGGTACAAAATATTAGATCTTTAACTCTTACTTATTTTGAAAAAATACAAAAATCTTCTGTTGCAAACAATAAATTTTAATAAAGCAAACCATGTATTATTATTTTCACAGATACGGCATGATTGTAAAATAAAACTACAAATATTGTTATGGTTTTTAATTTGTATTTATTTTTTTACTATTTAAAAAAAATAATAACCCTTGGCTCCTCTCGATTTGCAGGCCCCACACACCGCATGGTCTGGCGGGGGGGTGTACGTTACACCACTGAATTTTACTTTTCAAATAAACTATTAATAAAACAATTCCTACAGCAGATATTTAATCCAATAATGATAAAATGACTAATATCAAGAAATCCTGAACAGTATATTATAACATATTTAAAATATGAACCTCAATCCAGCACAGAGGCTTTACTGTATACAGAGTATAATTGTACTACAGCCTACGTCACAGTTTCATTTACCCCCACTCCCCTTTTTTATATTTCCCGAATGAGGCAACCTTTACTGTCTATCAACCTTGGTAGTAGTGCTGGAACTATGGAATACTTTTACTTTCTCACTATACTATAGTACAGTGAAAGTGTAGCGATCGCAAAAATCGATGTTGAGATTTTTGTGAAAATATCCGTTTGGGACCCCCTGAGTCAAAAAAAGTGGTTTTTACAAAATGTCTGTCTGTATGTACACAAAGCTAAAAAGAAAACTATTCAATCGATTTTGAACAAATTTTCACCAAACATGTCCAAAAGGCCTGTATAGATGCACAAAAAAAGGTTTTGAAAATTTTTGAAAAACAACTTTTTTTTTGCCAAAAAATCAGTTATTATTTTTTTATGAAAAAAAGGCTCTAACCATTTTGATAAAATTTGGCTTATTTGTAGCCCTTAATGTACCCTACCATTTGCAAAAAAAAAAAATGCATCTTTCTAAAAATTCTCGTTTAGCTGATAATAATAACTGATTTTGGGGGTTTTTTGGCCGAAAAGGGGGTTGTTTTCAAAATTGTTCAAAACCTTTTTTCGTGCATCTGTACAGGCCTAATTGACGTGTTTAATGCAAATTTGTTCGAAATCGATCGAATAGTTTTCTCTCTAGCTAATAATAATAATATTTATTAGTTAATCTCCTATTTTAATATCACCTCTCCTACCCCTCCTACAATTATGAAGTCACAGTGAATCTGTTTAATAATTTAAATATGTTTGTGAGAAATTATGTGCCAGTTCCTGGTACCGTTTATTTTATAAAACTCTCGTAAAGAAAGCAAGCCTACAATTTTAAGACAATATCCAGTCATAATTTAATTCCAAGAGAAACTATATAATTTTATTTTTGACTAGAAAAACATTAGTAGACAAGATTTTATTGATGACCCTGATCTACTAATATTGCTCTGGTCAAAAATCAAATTATTATAGTTTCTCTTCAATTGGAATTAAATCATGTCTTGATATTCGCCTGCATAACTAATCTTGTTGCTCACAAAAATACAAAAACTGTAAAATAGTTTTTTTTTTAAATCTTACAAAAACGTTCTGGCACAGCTACTCTTATAAGCATTTAAATCTAGGAATGTTACCAAACGGCATTACTCCTTTTTAGCGATACTCCAAAAAGGGTTAAATATAAGAATATTACAAATAATTGCATTAGCCAGACCCAGAAACCCAAATTTTAAAGATTCGGATTTACAACTTGTTATTCTTAAACAGATGTTTATTTTGTTAAAGGGAAAACCTAAGTAATCATTATGGCAAAACAAATGTTTGATTGTTATACATTCATGTACAACATAAATTTATCACTGAACATTTCCTAAACAATAGTACTGCTTGGGAAGTATAGGGATAAATTAAAGACCATTTTCGCTATAACTTATTAAAATTTTATGAATTACATACATTAAATATCGTTTTTAATATTATTTTTGGAAATATGAACAAATCGATACTCCGAACGAAGTTAAGCTCGACAAACGATTGCCTTTAAAGTTAGTGCTGGAAATTATTTCTGTTTTAGTTTCATGGTTAATGGTATCCGAGCATAGAAATAAGATAATATTAATTATAAATATTACCTGTGATTAATCCATCATGTGATTTTTTGGGTTGAGATGATTCTTACGATGCGTTTCGGGACCGCATACCCATTGTCGAGTTATTCACTTAATCAATTACACATAAAAACACTAAGGTGCACATAAATATATCGCGTGTGATTGGTGTATAACATCGCGTGGTCCATGGTACACTGTCTAATATCAGTGTGTAGCTAAAGAACCGGTTTTTGTGGAAGACAAGGGCTCTTACTACTGGTGATACAGAACCCTCAATGGCTAAGTCAAACTCTTAACTTCTGTGGTTTATTTCAAGAAAGATTATGATGAAAAGTGACTTTTGTACCCAACTGCCATGCAGATACAAATAAAGACCTCATAACTGACAAAAAACGTACAAACTATTCCAATGGGTAGCATTTGCAAAAATAACTTATCACACATATAGTTATCTGGGTGTTTACCTCTGCCCAGCAATGTGGTATTGTGCCATAAGAAATCCATATTCCACCATGAAGTTGATCTGCAATGAAGATTCAAGATCACCTAAGCTGGGGTCCAGAATATCTTGCATGAAACACAAAATTTTAAATAATGTTATTAAAATCAAATCATAATAAACTGTACCAGGAACTGGCACATACTTTCTCACAAACATATTTAAATTATTAAACAGATTCATTGTGGCTTCATAATTGTATTAGGGGTAGGAGAGGTGATATTAAAGTACAGTAGAACTCGAATTATCCGGATTAATTGGGACCGGACCCGATCCGGATAATTGGATTTTTCTCGAAAAAAGGCCGTTTTTAGGAGAAAAACGTAAACAAAACACAATAGAGAACATTTACGGTATTTATTATGAAAAAACAATATCAATGACAATGTTTACATTACGAAATAATTACAAACAATACTAAATCACTGTAAAATACATTATTTTTTTAACATACCAGGCAGTCAGCTGTTTTGCTACCTTAAATCGATTTTCAATGTGATCCGGATAATTGGAGTTCTACTGTAGGAGCTTAACTAATAAATATTATTATTATTATCTAGAGAGAAACTATTCTATCGATTTTGCACGAAAAAAGGTTTTGAAAAATTTTGAAAAACAACCCTCTTTTCGGCTAAAAAACCCCCAAAAATCTGTTATTATTATTATTATTAGCTAAACAGAATTTTTAGAAAGATGCGGTTTTTGCATATGGTAGGGTACATTAAGGGCTACAAATAAGCCAAATTGTATCAAAATCGTTAGTCGTTTTTTTATAAAAATATAATAACTGATTGGGGGTTTTTTGGCCAAAAAGGGGGTTGTTTTTCCAAATTTTTCAAAACCTTTTTTCGTACATCTATACAGGCCTAATTGACATGTTTGGTGCAAATTTGTTCAAAATCGATACAATAGTTTTCTCTCTAGCTTTGTATACATACAGACAGACATTTTGTAAAAACCACTTTTTTTAACTCGGTGAGTCCCAAAACGGATATTTCCACAAAAATCTCAACATCGATTTTTTTTGCGATCACTATAGGCCTACTTTCTCTATACTATAGTATAGTGAGAAAGTAAAAAGGATGAAGCCAAACAACTGTAAAAAGTGACTAGCTATTAAAATGTACTTTTCCATAGAAAACACAAAATAGAATGAATATGTTTAGGGATTATTTCATCCTTCAGTTTATAGTCCAAGAGCACTGGTACCTTTTGATTATTTGAGTTAGTTTATTACACATTTAAATAGCATAATAGAATATATACTGTCGAGGATAAACCAGGCTTTGATTGTTCTAAGGCCACCTGCTTAGCCCTGCCCCTTCCACTTTGTCACATGCCTTCTTGGTGCAATAATTGTCTTGGTTTTTCTAGCGGGATCCAAGCACATTGGGAATAAAACAATTAAGGCATTTTAAAAGAGCTTGCATCTCTGCATTTTTAAATAAAGTACTAATTAACTAATTCATTTGCAGTAAATTTAGTATATAATTAAGGATTTGTAGGTGTGGTGATTTACATTTCATCTCAAAATTATCATCCACTTTAAATGCTGACTGCCCATGAAAGAGTTATCTTATCTTCTAAAGCGAGAGATAATTGTCTGATAATTGTCTGGAATCTCCGTCTAAGGATTTTTGATTTTATATGGGGCTTTTGGCCACGAGAAATAGATTGGAAATGGTCACCAGTCTGGGAAAATTCGTTTTCTACGTCTTTTTATTAAATTAGAAAGTGAAATT
>JAGFPH010002367.1:187407-197755 GCA_018207615.1 Philaenus spumarius | reverse complement strand
ATATGTTCTATATTCTCGGGGATTGAGCAACAAATGAGGAATCCAGAAACATTTGAATGTCTAACTTACTTTGGAATGACCCTGTATTTTGTTACATTCATTACGAGTTTGAAATGTTGCAATTTTCTGAAACTGTTCGAAAGATTCACGATTTAAATTTTACCCCTACGGAATCATATTTTTTGTAGATGTCCGACGCGCGCTTTTCCAATTTCATCACTATTCGAAACCTTATTAAAAAGTTATATAACACAGATTTAAAATTGTTTGACACTTTAAAGTATCTATGTAAATAAATTGTACTGATTTCAATTGCAAAATTTACTAATATTATAAACTAGTAAACCCCTGTGAAAAATCACAGGCAGATTAATTAGATACATCATAAAATACATCATTTATACAAAAAATTTAATTTTAAACAACTGACTTTATCTAGGCCAACCTAACTATGCTGACGGGGATTTTTAACTCGGTAAATGTGTACAATTAAAACAATTATAAAACTGTAGTCCTATTTGTTAATATTTTGTATTTAAATACGTTATTATAATTATATTTAAAAAAAATACAAATTTTAGCTTTTAATTGCTTTTTATTTCATTTTGATGGATCAAATGATTTTAGAAGTTATAATAAATAGTGATGAAATTAATAATCGAACATGTTTATATGTTATACGAAGATGTACGAATGTTTCCGAACTTAATAAACGAATAGGTTTCTTCTTTAAATTTGTATAAACGAATATATTGATTATAAAAGGCTGTATGTATACACGGTTTATAACCTCAAAGCAAATACAATACATTACTTCTATAACTCATATTTTAAAAAAATCACTACGCAAGAAATTGTATTTTGGCTCCTCTACTTTTTAATATATACATGTCAGATATTTCGATCCTCCAGGACTCTACCTTAGCCTCATACGCTGATGATACAGCAATAATAGTTCAAGATCACTGTATTCAAACAACTTCAACCCTTCCAGACATGTATTGACACACTTTTGACCTGGTTCACTAAATGGAAAATTAAATTAAATGCAAATAAATGCTAGACTAAAATTTTTTCTCTGAGGAAATACGTTGATCCTCCAAAAATACAGATATGCAATACTTCATTAAACTGGAATCCGTCAGATAGTTGTATTAAATACTTAGGAGTATATCTTAACATAAAATTAAATTGGACTGCTCATTTAAATGTTAAACTCAATCAAGCATATGCAAGACTTGCCCAACTCTACCCTCTTATAAATAGGAAATCATCATTAAGTGCATCTTCGACAGTGCTGATTTATAAATCTATATTACGACCATTGATGAATTATGCCTGCCCGGTTTGGGGTTTATCCTTGTGCTCATCAAAAATTAAAAAAACTACAAGTTTTTCAAAATAAAGTATTACGTATTGCAGTTAATTTTCCTTGGTTTATAAGAAAGGAACATCTTCATAAAGATCTAGGGATAGATCCTATAAGTGTTTTTATTAAAAAAGAAACAAATAATTTCTTATTATCATTAAATTCCTCCTCTGGTGCATTGTTTTTAATCTCTGACAATCAGTGGCTTCAAGGCTTAAGCCTAGACTACCTCAAGACTTTTTAGTAGAGCTTGCTTAGTAAACTCTGTTCCACTGACACTATTGTTCTTTTCTATTTTTCTGTTAATTATTATTTATGTTATAGGGTGAATTCAATGAAGCAAACCCCCTAATGCTATGTAACAATGTTAAAATTTCGGTGCATAATGTACAATACATTGAACCAGAAATTAAATATTATATTATAAAAAAAATTTATGTTTGAAGTTGTAAACATAACCTCAAAGTATACTGGGTTTTGTTTAAGTATTACAGATGGTGGGTGAAAATACCGAAGTACACTCGCTTTTATAGGAGTTGATAATTTCAGGGGAGACCATTTTAAGTCAAACGCCATTAATTTGACCAAAGTAGATATTTCATAGATTCTGGATAGAGTTTTAGTCAATTCTTTTAAATATATATTATAGTTAGGGCCTAATTATTATACAATTATAGAACTACAGTATGACAATGATTAATTAACTAAATATGTAATTAAATCAATACGAACCATTAATTATTGAAAATATATAATTTACATTAGATATAATGATATTTTGACTTTATAAACCGAGGATGGTTTAACTGCTTTAAATGTTGCAATCGTGTTTTCTTTAGCGCGACCGCGGTCACGTATTGGTCACAATGGGTGTGGCTAAAATTTCACCCGTCCGTACATTATTCAGAGGACCAATAGTAATTATTCCCGTGTATTGAAGTGGGCTCAGAGATTTAAGCTGCGTATTTTCATTACGATTTCAATATTTCCCCGTGATCGCCCATCGCATCGGCCTGGACACGGATTCATTCCCTTAATCCCTTTACAAATTCCCTCCCCGCTGCCGACGTACAAATCAGATAATTATGCCGACAAATGCATAATTATATTTACAATTTAATTGTGTGATTTTGTTGAAATTACCTTTCGCCGACCGGCGCAGATTATAATTTCATAATTAGATGAAGCGTTGTACGCTTATGTTTATGCCAATTAAAATGAACGGCGGTTCATGTAATTTTAGAAAGTAATGTATATTTTTATCCCGGATTATGTTTAATTTCCGGACATTTGTAATGACAATAAATTCAGGTATTTCACTGGTTTTGATATTTTTCTGTTGTATTATTTTATATTGTTGTTTTAGAAACATTTGATGAGTCGTGGTTATTACAATTGAAACATTTATTATTTCTACCACTTAATGAAGGCACATGTGAAAGTTTTAAAAAAACTGTTGGACTTTTTGCTCTAAAATTGTCCTTCAGAAAAAATTGCACATACAATTTACGGTAGGCCTAATTAATTGTACAGGACAACGTGGAAATAAAAGCGGGCATTTGTTTTTGTTTTATATCTGAAAGTACACATTGAAATCAGTCTATTCCGCACAAACCATTTTCGCTGCAGACAAATATTACAGAAATCACGATAAACTGAAAACCCCCGAAATGCAAGGTTAAGTTGGCCCAATTTCGCTGCAGGCAAATATTACAGAAATCACGATAAACTGAAAACCCCCGAAATGCAAGGTTAAGTTGGCCCATTTTCGCTGCAGGCAAATATTACAGAAATCACGATAAACTGAAAACCCCCGAAATTCAAGGTTAAGTTGGCCCATTTTAGCTGCAGGCAAATATTACAGAAATCACGATACGCAGAAAACCCTCGAAATGCAAGGTTAGGTTCATCCATTTTCGCTGCAGACAAGTATTACAGAAATCACTATAAACAGAAAACCCCCTAAATTCAGGTTAAGTTCACCCATTTTTGCTGCAGACAAATATTACAGAAAATACGATGAACAGAAAACCTCCAAAATGCAGGTTAAGTTCACCAATTTTTGCTGCAGACAAATATTACTGAAATCACGATACACAGAAAACCCACAAAATGCAGGTTAAGCCATTTTCGCTATGTTTGCACTGAAGAAAAGAAACTAAACATATCACTGACACCAAAAGGGTAAACAATAACGATTGTAAACAAAATATAAGAAAAATGTACGTGAAAATGTTTTAGTATTTATCTTAAATAACGTAGAATAATAACAATTCAGCACTGAAACCGATAAAACGACATTTGATGGAATCTGACAAAAGAAGGAACACGAATATTGACAACGTTTCCAAATTGAACAGAATTGCAACCCTGCAAAAATTCCGAACTAAGCTAACTTAAACTCTCCTATAGCAGTATGTTTTCCAGTTTTTGAACATTAGGCCTATATAAGTTGGTAGCACTTCTTACAACAAATCATCGCTGATCTTGCACCTCCGCAAGACCAAAGAAAACGTCCCTTATGTCTGGTTTACGAACCGCTATAAGCACTTATAATCCAAGCTCATTCTTAAACACTTTACACCTTCTGTAATTAATTCCAGAGTATAACATAGATTCATCATCTTGTACCCACACAAAATTTATTCTAAATTAAGTTAATAAAATTGTTCTATTAAGTCACTCTTTAGTTCCAGATATGCATCCTTTGTTTTGTACAGATGCTGTCAACCACTAAGACTACCCATCTTGTCAATTTGCTGTAGGATTTGCTAGGACTTTCCGAAAAATCTGGTAACTATGTTATATCTCTCATCGGGCTGAGGAAGACGACTGAAAGTTCGCTACAATTCCGCTATTCAACTTTTGGTTTTGTTTGTTCTTTTATGTTTGTTTTATAATGTTAATACTATTAATAATGTTGTACTGTGTGTAAAAAAAGTCCGTTCCCCCTCCCCCTTTATTTTGTTTTTTTTTGCTTGTTAAAACAAACAAATTTTTTTGGGGAAACGATACTAACTTAACCCAAAGTATCTTTTGACGTTATCGGAAATTTTGAGTGTCCCCCAAAAATAGGGGATTTTGGGGGCCACTCAAAATTTTCAAATGTAAACCCCTTTTGAGTGACTCCTCATTTTAAAGAGCTTTAAAAAAAATAGGCGAATGAAGGAGGTTTGAGGTCTCTAACGTGTTTCTATCCAAAATGGCAGCTTGTCAAAGTTTTGAATACAATTCATTCTTCAAACCTGGCGTCTAAGACTTTTGGAGTTTCAATTTCATCTTTGGTGACTTAAAAACTGAAACGACTCTTGAAGAAATGATATTAAATTAAGAAGTGGTCTCTTTTGGTAATATTTAAAATTTTGAGGACTCGCAAAAATGGGGGATTTTGGGGGCAACTAAAAATTCTCTAATGTAAACCCCTTTTGAGTGACCGCTCATTTTAAAGCGATTGGTATGCGCGGTGTGATCGAATGGCCTGCACGTTCTCCAGACCTTACGCCGATGGATTTCTTCCATGGATTAGGTTAAACTTCATTCCAAGTTTGAACTCAATCAGTCAAACATTTCTCTAGATGTGAATTATTTTGTACAAAAAACAAAATGGCGGATATCTCTAAAAAGAAGCATTTCCAAACCTAGCCTATATTTATAGGAGCTGTTTTCTTTACTTTCACTAGTAGAACACGTCCTGAAAGTTTTTATGTTTCTTCCTAAATCATCCTGTATAATTACCGTAGTCAACCGTAGCCTAATTAAAAACTAGGAATATAATCATTGATCTGTGCAATATTTCATAATAATAATTGAAAATTATTACTGGAAATCTTTGTGATTTTTCTATTGTCTACAGTATTTATACAACATGTGGGTTGCAATAATTCAGAAATTCGTTAATTTTCTATAAATCAAGAAACCTAGGCATAAAGTTATGGGGGGGAAACGATTATACTCATTTATAAAACAAAAATCATTCTTTAATTAAAGTACCTGGGCATCGGTCAGTATTTTTAACATCTGGATTGTACGTATTCGAATACTTAGCGACTTTAAAGGTGATATAAAAAGAAGTTGTATCTATTCGCCTTCTAAGTGACTTGAACGGTGGCGTAAAAAGAAGTTCAGAGTTTAAATTGTATGCGCGTTTTTGCAGACATAAGACCCAGTGCATTCGATTCCTGACGTCAAAAAACCCCTATATGCAAATTTTCATCAAAACCGTTAGAGCCGTTAGCGAGATCCCAGAAATAAATTTATAAATATACAAATATACAAGAATTGCTTGTTTAATAAGAGAAGATATTACTTTATTAACATTACAGTAAAATACTTTGCAAAGCAAAGATTGGTGGAACGTTATAAGTAGTCCTAAAAACACTCTACAAATCCTAAACTCTATTTTGCATCTTAAACTCCTGGAAAATATTGGTGAAACACAAAAAGTTTAGTCGATTGCAAAGTGAAGCGTGCAGAGTTGAAGGACAGTTTCGTGAAACAAATACCTGGTCCGTGGCTAGTAAATATTTGGGCCTATTTTCCTGCATTAGCCTATTTAAATAGCCTATTCCTAGAAGCAACAATTCTATAAAGTTACAATCGCAAATGGTCCTCGAGTTTTATTTACACATTAACACTAGGTCATACCCCGAGGTTGGCACCCGCTAGAAGACTTAATACTCCCTCCCCTTGAACGTATGCAAAGAAAGTGGTGCAATTTAATAGAATCTAACTTAGGGTAGGGGGACGATACAAGTGCGGCTGGAGGGTGTACAAACACAAAATGTCAACAATACTTACATTAATTACAAACTTCGCCACGCCTAGCATAGATAAACAATCTACCGTATTAATCAATTACTAAATGGGTTATTGAGTTTCTACACAAAGCAGTTTGGGTTACAATTAATTAATGTCAGATCGATTTCATCAGCATTCTAAGACGTAACTTCGTTTTAAATGTTTATCCAAAACTAATAAGCCCCGTGAAAAATCACAGGCAGATTAAATAGATATAGGCCTACATTAAAAAACATGATTTAAAATAAACGGTATCAGAAACTGGCACATACTTTCTCACAAACATATTTAAATTATTAACACGTTCACTGCTAAGGACGCACATGTGAGCTTGACACTGAACACAATGAGAAGCGGCCGACGCACAGTGCATTGCACGCCAACCTTTGTATCGGAGTAACCCCAACTGTGACTTCATAATTAATTGTATTAAAGTAGGAGAGGGGATAATACATTAAAGTAGGAGAGTAAGTAAGATATATTATTATTATTATTAGCTCGAAATTTGTACCAAACATGTCAATTAAGCCTGTATAGATGCACGAAAAAGATTTTGAAAAACAACTCCCTTTTTGGTCCAAAAAAACGCAAAAAATCAGTTATTATTATTATTATTAGCTAAACGAGAATTTTTAAAAAGATGCTGTTTTTTCATATGGTAGGGTACATTAAGGGCTACAAATAAACCGAATCTTATAAAAATCTTTAGAGCCGTTTTTTTATTAAAAAAAAAATAACAGATTTTTGGGGGGTTTTTTATCAAAATTTTCAAACTCTTTTTTCGGGCATCTGTACAGGCCTAATTGACATGTTTGGTGCAATTTTGTTCGAAATCGATCGAATAGTTTTCGCTTTAGCTTTGTATACATACAGACATTTTGTAAAAACCACTTTTTTGGACTCAGGGGGTCCCAAAACGGATATTTCCACAAAAATTTCAACATTGATTTTTTTACTTTCTCTATACTATAGTATAGTGAGAAAGTAAAAATTATTATTATTCAACTTCATCGTTCTTTATTTACTGAATTGATAACAACGTAGGCCTACAACTAAGACACTAAGCGTGTAGCCCTAATTATGTAAATCGCCTAGCCCTACATTGTACGGCAATGTCAGAGTATCATTAATCATAAACCGTTTCTAAAAGTCATGAATCATAAGCTCCCCCTCCCCTTTCTGTCATCTTGATTGGTTTCGCTTCATTCAGAACGCATCGCGATTATAAACACATACACGTCTGCATGAATGCATCCTTTCTCTGCGGGAATAATACGATTTGTTCGACACAATTGTGGAAAGGTTTCGAGGTTAGAATGGTTTACACTTGTGGGTTTATTTAAGCCTTCGCGACAAAGTACAGGGTTACTAAAAAAATTTCGTGAAAGTAAAGCTGTTTTATTTTTAGTTCTTGATCATAGAAAAATATATTTTACCCTAAAATAATATACATACATAACGTAACACGAGTTAAGATACAAAATTAAAAATTGGCGTGAAAGTAGAGCTGTTTTACTTTAAGCACGTGGTAATAGACAGAAATATTTAACTTAAGCATGGGCGCCCATATGATACTTTCTAGAAGGGGGGGGACTATATCGGGGTATGGGGCTTAACACGTTCACTGCTAAGGACGCACATGTGAGCTTGACACTGAACACTATGAGAAGCGGCCGATGCACAGTGCATTGCACGCCAATCACCGTATTTTGAGTATTTCAATACACAGAGCATTGCGTGCTTCACACGCCAACCCCCGTATTAGAAGCATTTTAAATATATAGTCCATTGCGTGCTTCGCACGCCAACCAACGTATTGGGAGCATTTTCAATACACAATGCATTGCGTGCTTCGCACGCCAACCCCCGTATTGAAAGTATTTTCAATACACAATCCATTGCGTGCTTCGAACGCCAATTTTAAGCCTATACGCTATGGACGCACATGTGCGTACGCTTTAAAATATTAGTGATTATTACGTAGAAAGGTTCAAAAATCAAAAATAAAGTAATTTCTACTAAATTAGACTATAAATATAAAAATTAAAAGGTCAGCTCCTAGCATAGGAAATACGAAATTTGCGTAGCAGTGAACGTGTTAAGTAGTACCCTGGCGTCTTCGGCAAAAGGAGTCAGGGTTATTTTTGACCTCCCCAAGAAAACTTTTAAAATTTGGGAAGCCAATTTGGCTGTTCAGGTGAAATATTAACCCACAGAGCATTGAGTCTGTAGCTTTACACAGTCAGTGAATGCACAAAGACCTATAACACTCCTAGAGGCCACACCAAGTAGTGACCCAGCAGCTCATGCTTGAACTCTTGTAAAAAATAAAATAAGTATATGTAAAATCAAACGGCGCATAACATTTAAAACATATTTTAGTGCTAATCTCTTTAAAAAAAAGTGTCTGCCTATAATTAATAACATACATATTTTCCTTTCCCCAGGAGATAGAGAGGCCGTGGCCCCCCTCTGCCCATAGGTATGGCCACCAATGACCTTAAGATATTAATTGACTAAACAAATTATAAAATACCAAGTACTCCAAGTGAGCACCATTGGTGACGGCTAAAGTGGTCCAGCTTTTTAGCCAGGTGAGTGCCAGGACAACAGTTCCACTGTTTCAATGATGCGGCGTTTTAGATTTTGAGGCAGGGGGTACAAAGTATTTGATCTATCTTCACATTATTAAATAATCGCATAGTCAACTCTTTCGAACATGGAGACCAAATAGCATTATCGAATCAGCGTTCCACAAGTAGACTTGAGCGGCTCTGCTGATCCAACGTTCCGAATTCCAATAAGTTATCCTGTAGATGGAATTATTGAAATACATTTGACATACTACCTGAGGCATCTGAGGTAGGCTGTTCAGGTAAACATTATCAGTGATTATTTTATCGATTTTTTTAGTGGGAGCAAGAGACCGTACTCTTTACGTCTTTACCGTAACACGTTTACTTTTTACGAGTCCCTCGTATGCTTCGCCTCCTCATTGACGTGAGTCACTCGTAGAAACCGTTCTCTTCTAACCAGCTTTGCAATTTAATGCGGGTTTATTTGGAGAACCTTTGACATATAAATTTGACGTGTGCCAACTTTGATAAAAGATTGCATATTACACTATCAAATATTTCATAAAAGAAATTGGATCAAAGATCTTTGACAAAGAATCTTTCGCTGCTCGCTTAAGGCTCGTGGGAAGCCTGCCCCGATCCTCGCACGATCCATGGGCCAGCGCTAGCCAGTCTATCGGCAAGCATGGCGTATAATGCAGCGTTATTGTGCCAAAATGTAATATTAATAAGAGGCGTGGCTGTAGTTATTGCTTGTTTGATTAAGAAGAAGAGGAAACCACGTCGCTGGTGGCGAACAAATTTGTTCAAAAAACGCAATGGAGAGGAATTGCTTTTCGATTTAAAATCGCAGTGTGTGAGTGGACAGTACAAAAATTTCACAAGAATGTCGTCAAGTGATTTTGAAGATCACATAAATAAAGTTGAGCCTCAGATATCAAAGAAGACAACAAAAGATGCATTTTTTGGATCCCAAAGTATCCGTTTACTTTAGTAAACTTCAATGAGAAGTAACGCGTTATCATCACTCCATAACGCTGCCTACAAAACCACTCTAGATGTTGCCTAATCGCCATCCACACTACGACTGCGAATCCCTTTGCGTTCGTCTCTCGTACCGACTTTTTCTAGATCCGTCCAAGCATTCGCGACACCGTTCACACTATGCTCGCCAGCCGCTCGCAAGCCGCTCGCAAGCCGCTCGTTCGCTGCTCGTACCCTAGTGTGTACGCACTTTTTCGACCGCGTTTTACGTCCGATTGGGTTCAGATTTGGTACACGCATTGATTCTCCAAGTCGCTCGTATGAGTTCGTTAGCCAGAAAGTCCAATAACCGGAAGCACGTTTTTTGATCAAAAGTAATACTTTTTTGTGATTTTTCGTATTGTTATGAAACTTTTTTAGTTTTATCTAAAATATATTAATATAGAATATTATTCTGTACATTTTGTTTTTTACACGACCTTATAGCCCACATGGTTCCCGCAAAATCGATCAAAACGTAAAATACCACAAAAGTGCCCGGTTAAAATCCACATGGTCAACGAAGTTAGTTGGTTCTGCGAGCGAAGCGAATCAGTCCACAATCCGAGGCTGCAATGTCGAT
>JAGFPH010002367.1:164826-187397 GCA_018207615.1 Philaenus spumarius | reverse complement strand
AATCAGTCCACAATCCGAGGCTGCAATGTCGATGTGCAAACTTGCAACGAAGCAACGCGTGAGCCGGGGCTGGAAGCTAAGGTGCAAACAAATTCTACTAATATATTTTGTACACGCGGGCAGCTATTCAGCGCCTTTCTCAGTAAACCAGTTTCCCAAATACTTGGTCGAAACCTTAAGACATATAAACTTAATTTTGGAAATTCGCTCAACTCGTCAGCGGTTCAACTGCGTGATCGAATAATTTCAGTTCACTTTGACAGTTTGTTGAATCGTCTTCCCTAAACATCGACAAACTGAATCACAATAATACTTTCTAACTTATCTTTGATAACCTGAATACTTGTAGATTTTTTTACAGTGAAAATTTTTAATTTTATACTTTGTAAACATTATACTTGGTTTATAGTCGAGTAAAGTTATGCAAACACCGCAAAAAAATTGCTACGAATGATTTTTTGTTGAATTTTACTTTAATAGATACCTGTCGATAAAAATATAAAAGTCTAGGAAAATCGGAGCTCCGGAAAGGGTAATTTCCAAGATGGCGTCGAAGATTCCTGTAAAAATAAATAAATCAAGGTATCTTGAATATTTGTTAACACATAACTTTGATTTTCAATCTAAATAACCATTGAACACCTCAAAATGATGTACACTATATGCAAGAAGACATTTAAACTTTATTTACATAAAGGTCCTAACAAATATACAATTCATTACAATATTGATACAGTAACTCTGCTGCTCTGGTAAAAAAGTGTTAAAATCGTCTTTCTTCTTGATCCAACTCTATCGAACATGAATTGTTCTGCATATTGTCACACTCTTCAAATTGGCATGGCCCACAGGCTGTTGTGCAAAGAAGGCCATACTTTCTACAGGAACATCTTAAGGTTTTACAATTGGTACAAGCGTTACAATGGAGACTCTCTGGCGCAGCACTCTTTGTAGTCATAATTGGGTAGAATCGGTCGTTCTAGATCTTCCAGCCCCACTTCAAAGGATCAACCTCATTTTCCTTTCCCATCCATACCAGAATCTGGAGATTCGCTCTGCGACAATGCAGTTTTTTGAGGCACATTTAGTTGGCGGAAGTGAAGAAGAGGTAACGACCTTTTTGCTGAATATATTGTATCGCAATTTTACTATGGAATCATCGCATGCACCACCATATAAAATGGACATGGCCTTACAACCAAAGTCATAAATGAGCTCTGTGGTCGGGCTCGGAGTTGTAAATACTTTGGTACATGATTGTAAGGTAAGGTCCCCTTTTGACATTTTCTGGAAAACACTTTGTTTGCCAATTCCATAGAGCCGAGATGTTGTATTACAACCGGTGATTGAATGAATGAATAATAAGTTTAAGCACATGTTGGTTCCAAGTATTTCTTTTACGCACTTTATGTCATAAACGTTTTTTTGTCATTTGGTTTCTTTCGGTCTGATCTGAAATACAATGATTTACTGTTGGAATTCGCATAGTAAAGAAGTAAAAGAAGAATATTAGTGTCTTCCCCGTCTAGCGTCGTTTTTCTTGATAAGGAAGCTGTTACTGCCGCCGATGCAATGTTGACATCAGCATCTCCAGGTACTTTGACCACTTGGCACTGCCGTTTTTTTAGTTCTTTGCTCACGAGCTCGATCAACCTTTGTTTATTAGAGTTAACTGACAGAATAACATCCTTTTTCCAGAAAATTTTGTGTCTGGTGTAAAACTGACTAATGGATGGATATTTTGACTGTCTTTCAGACTGAGTCCCACGGGATAGCTATCAAAAAACGACTGTCGTACCTGAACCGTAATGCCGAATTGTAAACTTAGCATAAGTTTCTGCAATTTCAGCAAAAGGTTTGACCACTTATCCATGGTACTCGATGAATCAGTGATCCTCCATCAAGAACAGTTTGCTCCGTTTCAGGAACTGTATCTAAAATTCCAGCTGGAGCATATTCAGATATAGCGTGAGCAAGTTGGGGTTTATCAGCTAGTCGGAGTACATAAGTACTCTAGCGATAGTTCTCCATTTTGAGCAACAACCATAAAACTTTGGAAAAGAAGACTTGAGTCAATGGTTCTAGTATCACCAATTGTTATTGCTGATTGGTCTCCAAGTGTTATCCTTTCGACTAAACTTCATTGAGAAAATTATTTGCCCGATCATCTTTTTCACTACCTCATTACCTACTTTTTCATATTCATGGGCATTCACAGATTTTCCAGCTACAACACCGTTTACTATATTTCGTAATATGGGGTCTTCAGTGAAAGATGAGTGAAGAACAAGTTAGTCATGAGAATGAGAAAGTTAGCTTGTGTTTAACCCTATTCTATATTTTTTTCTACCTTATCTTGACCCTTTTTGACGTAAGTACTCTAAAAAACATTTAAACCAAATTTTAAAACAATCTGGCAAGAAATGTGCCTTTTATACCAGAAAAACTTTTAAAATCAGTACTTTCCGGCAATTTTAGGCGCCATCTTGAAAATTACCCACTTCCGGAATTCCGATTTTCCTAGACTTTTACTATTTTTTGTAATATACCGATCAGATTTAATTAACGTTAAAAAACCATTTGTAGCAATTTTTTAGGGTTGGGTAGCAAATTGTCTTATTTTGACTCGTCTATAAATAAAGTTGATACATATTAATTAATACGGCTGGCAAATATTCTCGCTAAGCAGGTGATCAGTAGAAACGTATATTGGTGTCGCGAGTGGAAAGCCCTTGGGTCGGAAATTTGGGATTGATGTTTTTTTTTTTTTTGAAAGAGGATACTTCGGACAGAGTCCACGAACAGCTGACATGTATTGTTGAGACGATTAGAGATCGCTGGTGGGCAGACTGTTTGGTTAGGGCAAAGAATGTGCAGTATCATAGACAATACAAAGTCCTCGACCTTGAACTTGGCATTAACAGTTTAGGCATGCATATAATTCGTTGGGTTTTTAAAGCCAGAACGGGGCAAATAGATTTGAATTTTAAACCTTGAGTTAGGAATAAACATTATATATGTTCCTTGTGCAATCCGCTTGAGGATGAAACCGTTTATCATTTTGTCGCCAGGTGCCCAATTTTGTCAGGTTTTAGAAAATAGTGTTTTTCAAAAAGTACTTTAAGTAAAGAAGATTTCGTTGCGTATTTGAACGGATGAGATTGGCAAAGTCTCTATAAATATTTGACGATGGTTTTGGTAAACGAGTTTAATGATAATGATGCGCAAATAAAGCTACTATACGATTTGTTATACTATGTTTGGTTAGGTTTTTTCGCTTCGGGTTAACTGTGATTTTGTTGTTTTATTTTATTAATATTGTGGGTTTCTTTAAAAATTTGGTTTTGACTTTTTTGTTTTAGGAATACCTTAGTCATGTTAGACAAATTACCTAAAAAAACTCATACAAGCTAGGAATTTGGTATGTATGTTGTATTTAGCTACAGCTGTAATAACATACTAAAAGTCCTAGCAAAAAAAACCTGAGCTACAGCCGCCATCTGGGAAAACGGCGCACAAAAACAAGTTTTCCCCCATAACTCAAAAACTGTTCATCCTATAAAAAAAAAGTTCTAAATAAAAAATGTTTGTGACAAAAAGAGCTACAACTTTTGTATTTGTAATTTTTCAATAAAATTAACCGTTTAGCCATAAAATGCAATATTTGGAAAACAATTTTGACAATTTGTTAAAAAAAACACTAAGTACCTTTAAGGAAAGTTATAAAGAAAATTTTAAGCAAAAACATTTTTGTTTTAACTTAAAGATTTGGATTTCCAACAAATGCAATACAGTAAAACAAACTATCTATGGGTAATATATTTTTTCCAGTAGGTAAATGCAACATACATACCAAATACCCAAATACCATGTTTGTACCATAGTGAACTCATAAGAGTTTATTATGGTAGCCTAGCTTGGTAGCGAAATGCATCGAAGGCATTTATAGAGTCCTAATATTTAAAATTCATAAAAAAGAAAAAAAAAAGAAAAGTTATGTCATTAGTATGAAACGTTTAAAAAAATACCAATCTTTAAGTTAAAACAAAAATTTAGAACTTCCATTAACGGCGATAGTGTTTTTTTAAACAAATTGTCAAAATTGTTTTCCAAATATTGCATTTTATAGCTAAACGGTTAATTTTATTGAAAACATACAGGTACAAAAGTTGTAGCTCTTTTTGTGACAAACATTTTTATTTTAATTTTTTTTTATAGGATGAACAGTTTTTGAGTTATGGGGGAAAACTGGTTTTTGGACGCCATTTTCCCAGATGGCAGCAGTAGCACAGATTTTCTTAGGACTTTTATTTAGTATGTTATTACAGTAGCTAAATACAATATACATACCAAATCCCTAGCTTATAAGAGTTTTTTTTTTTTTTGTAATGGGGTAATTTTTATTTAAAACGACTACGCTAGAAGTCAAGATTTCTTCTTAATGGGTATATTGAAAATTATATCATGTGTATGCTTAGTTTTTCTGCCATGGTTATTTCAGCCAGACGTTTTTTATTTTGGTTTTGTCAATGTTATTAATTTTGTTTTTCCTAATTTAGTTTAATATATTATCTGATTGTTAGTTTTAGGTTTCCTTAATAATAGCACAAAGCCAATAACTATTATTCTTTGTGATTTTGTAATTTTTTGGAATTCAAATTTGAGTTTTTTAGTTATACTATTTTTGTGTAAGTGTGTAGCTTATTAATTAAGAGTGCCAACGGAGCAGACGGTGTATGGTCCATAGCTGAATGAGTGTTAATTGAAACGGAATTGGTTCAAAATGTAATTATGTCTCAAATAAAACACTTTTATTATTATTATTACATATTAATTAATACCAATCTATCGACTTTAAGCTAACTTAGTTTAATTCAACAAATTACTTGTGCAAAGTATAATACTCTGTAAAACTTTTCTATCAGCAAAACGTCCCAAAGGCTTTTAAAATCTGAACCTAAAAACTGTCTTTCAATCTACGGTAAAATTGAATATGAAATTAGCTCTTGTGCACGGAGCCGATATCTAATCCGCACAGAATAAAACTCCTAAACCAATAAAAAAAAACACCCCCTTCTTGATAAACCCGTTTCATATTGAAAATTAAGAAAATATTTGTAACCGTATGCATCGCATTTTAAATCTGGAACGCCTGGGGTTAGGCAGGGAGGGGGTTTTGAAATGGGAAGCACGTCCTCAGACAGGATGCGGCGCTGGTATGAGAATATCTCGCGTAATCAATTTGCCAGGTTGGCGGCATTTGTAGGTTATATTGCTACAGTATGGTTTTGCGTCTGCATTTTTAATGGAGAATTTTTTTATCCCGTGAAAATATGTGAATTGATTAGCAAAAGAAAATCCATAATTAGTTTAAGTTATTACGTCAGATGTTTAAACAACAAGGTTATGTTTTTATTTTATAACATCATATTATAACTTGAACACAGGATCGACAACTAATACGTTTATTATCTCAAAAGCGTTTCAACAACAAAGTCGCCATCTTCAGTGATGCACGAGCTACAATTACCAAACTATAACTGAAGATTTAAACTCGTTTGAGTTAATAAAAGTATTAGTTTTGAGATTATGAACTCAAATTTTATTCTATGAGTATATCTTCTCACAAATCTGCTGTGACATATGCAAATTCAAACCCCAAAATCCCTAATTTTGTTCATCATTTTAATTTTTTTCAATTTTGTGATAGTAATTTTTACGGAAATGATGATTGATTAGGACAGATGCACTTGGATCTAAGTTTGGTGGGGGGGGTAGTTGTCACCTGTATATATAATAAGACAATGATCGAAATAGAGACGCAATATCCCCAACATTTGTCCACCGAATCCCTTATTTTGTCTATAATGTTTTAATTTTTTTCCTGTTTTTATCAGGTATCTATTACATAATTAATTTGCTAGGGGTTATTTTGTGAGTAGAACTCCTCCTAGAGTTTTTAACCGATTTTGATGTTTTTGGTGTCATTTTACAGAGCTCACTCTGAAGTTGTGCTTCCCTTAAAATGAGCTCAATGTATGTTAAGGGCTTCGCCCCAATGGCCCTCAAAGTTGCCATGTTAATCTTATGGAAGGTCAATCTTAAGGAAGAAGAAAAAAGATTTCTTTTGATTTTATCAGGGGCACAAAAAACAGCTGTTCGTATGAAAAGCTTAAAACAGCTGATTTTGATCAACAGCTGATTTTGATCAACAACTGATTTGGATCAAAAACTGAATATAATTTTAGGTTAGGTAAATCAAGCAATAGCGAAGCATTGCCCGGTCCACTAGTTTTAAATATTTTCTGAATAAAAAGTAGCCTAAAATATTCTGTGAAATTTCCTCCAAATTTTAATGAAAGTTTCTTCAAAATTGGTTCTGCCATTCCGGAGATTAGCGCAGCCAAACAGACAGACAGACAAAAAAGTTAAAAATGTGTGTTTAGGTTTTGGTAATAATGGTTGAACGAGCTTGTAAAAAAGCTGATATTTTGAATTTTTAGAGACTTCAATTTTATTTATATGTATAGATTATATTCTTGAATATGGATTAAAATGTAATATTTGTAAATTTATTGTCGAAAACGGCTCTAAGCATTTCCTCGAATTTTGTACACAGGGTTTTTTCCCCGGTTGTCTGTTGGACTTAGTGAAAATTTCCGTAAAATTCGTTTTCTACGTGTTTTCAGGAAATTGTTTGTATATTCGTAAATATTTCCTCGTAAACGGCGCTGAGAAATTCCCCGAGATTTGGTACATAAGGGTTTTTTACCCAAAAAGTCTGATGGATTTAGTGAACATTTCTGAAACATTAGTTTTTTGCTGATTTCATTGTAAATTGTGTATTTTAAATATTTTGTCGTTAACAGCTCTAAGAATTTCCTCAAAATTTAGTATTTAAAGGGTTTTTTTTACTTAAGAAGTATGCTGAACTTAGTGAAAATTTAAAAAAATTGGTTTATGCGAAGTTTCCGGAAATTGCATATTTGTAGAAGAGTTAAAACAACGTTGTTAAAAAATTCTGTATTTAGTTTTCACTTTGTGATTATATTTATTATGATTGGAATTGACTTAGTGACATTATTTCCTCTTTGAATACAGTGTTTTTTTTTATAATCAGTGTAGCCAATTTTTGAAAAAACAAACCATTTCCAATGCGGAATGTAATTTTTTTAAATGAATTATTATGTTTAGTACCTGGGCAACCGAGCATCGCTCAGTACTTTTTTTTAGGAAAATGTATGCAAATACGAATCACATACTGAATTTGTTTATGTATTTTAGAAATAAGAAATAATAATTATAATCATTACATAATTTATATTACCTTTATAGAAATATAAAGAATGCAGAAACTGGTGAAAAGGGTTTTATAACGGTTAATAACAGCACAAAAATGATGTTTTAGTTACGTTTGGTGTTGAAATCAGCTGATAATGGAAATATTATAGGAAACAGCTGATTACTGCTATTATTATAGTCAATAAACAAATGTAATGATTTTAAAATCCATAAGCCCAATGTTAAAAATGTTCAATTTTCAAATGAGTTGTTTAGACAAATACGAGTTTTCCTGAGGTAGTTTCACCAATCGATTTTTTAGACCCAAAAGCCTCTAATCCAAAACTTTCAGCAAAATCCTTCCGCTGGATCTCGAGATTGCTCGAACGTACAAACAAACATACGTGCAAACAAACAAACAGGCATTGATCGTATTAGAGTATAGGATTTAACGCATCATGAAAAATCCTCATATATTATTTCTCGAAGGCAATGCCAGATCCACCTTAGTTCTTCATTAAAATTAATGTTTCAAACATAATTTTAAAGCTTATGTGTCCCCGCTATTGACGAAAAATAGACGTACAGCTTAAAATTAATGTTTCAATTACAAAAATTGTTTAAAAAAACTTTCATAAGATTCCTAATGAAAGGCGCCATCTACAGTATTAACAACCTGTTTAACTAACATGACAGCTGTTAGTTAGATTGTTTAAATGCCATATGCAGGTGTAATCTATCACGCAAATCAATCAAATTAAATCAACGTAATGCTTTATAAATCGTTATACACAGTTGTATATAAATCAACGTAAATAAATAAACGTAACTAACTGGATTAAATCAGGTAAGTAGTACTCCTAACTTGCGAAATTTTCACACGGTCCAGCTAGTATTATTTAATTTATTACTTATTTTACCACTTTCATGCTGGAAGCACTTATACCACTTGAAAATACTGAATCCAATCAGAAACTCACTAGATACAATCAAATTAACTAATAATTAAACAAAATCTTAATGAATTGAGTTCTCCATCTGAGGTACAATCTCATTTATTCACAGCTTTGTTTATTGAAATATTTAAAAGTTCTCACACACTAAACATTTTCAACTCTATAAGCATGGTTAATCGCAGGCTGATTGTTTCTGATGGATTGTTGTATGTATTAGCGAATTTCCATAGGAAAAATGAGCTATTGCAGTGGCCCTTATGGTAAGACCCAAGGTTGGGAGTAGCAAATGAGCACCGATCATGGTCCCCAGAACACGTTTTGGGGAGTCATTAAAAATCATATATACATATATATATGTGTTCGAACTCTAGCTGCCGCATTTTAAGTCCTATTTGGTTCAAATCTGGTACACATGTTGTTTGTCTACGTCGCTCGGACGAGTTCGTTAGAAAAAAAATAATCCAACACTCGGAAGCACGTTTTTTGACCGAAAGTAACTATTTTTTTGAGATTTTTCCTACTAGAATGAGTTTGTTTTTGATTGTTTTCTACAAATATAAATGCAGCATGTTATTCTGCACATTTTGTTTTTTTACGCGACTTTATAGCTCGCTTGGTTCCCCCAAAATCAACCAAAACGTAAAAGTACCCGGTTCAAAGCCATGTGGTGGATTCTACCGTGGGGTTGGCGTGCGAAGTACGCAATGCATTATGTATTGAAGATACTCCCAATACGGGGGTTGGCGTGCGAAGCACGCAATGCTTAGTGTGTTGAAGGTACTCCCAATATTCTGAATAGCGAACCATTATGCAGCTATTCAGCACCGTCGTGAATAGACCTATTTCCCAAATTGTTGGTTGAAACCCTAAAACATAGGCCTTAAAGTTAATTTTGGAAATCTGCTCAATTCACGTCAGCGGTTCAGCAGCGTGGTCGGATTATTATTATTAGCGTTTGTTGCTTGCCCTCCCATTTTTCACGACTGCGTTGAGTTACTTGACAATAACCATGACAGTTCATCTGTAGTTGTGGGAATTTTCAGCTTGTAGTTTTAATTGTGGGAACATAGTTGTCCGGTCTGAATTAGAGGTGAGACGAAATATTTGTAACCGATATTTTGCAACGGTTACTCGTCCGTTCTTAAAGTAACCGTTACTCTATTGCCGAAATATCGGTTACAAATATTAATTTTACTATTGTAAATGTGCCACCAAGTTAATACGGTTACGAAATACAGAGCGATTCAAGAAGAAACTGAGAAACGTTCAGGACGTGTTCTACTAGTGAAAGTTAGGAAAAATGTTCCTACAAACATAGGTCTGGATATGCTTCGTTTTCCAGTTATCCACAATTTGTTTTTCTACAAAATACTTAACATCTTTGGATGTAGCAAATATATTGAACACAAATTTTGGATACATATTTATTGTATGACATGTTTTACCCATGCACAAAAACCAAAACGTTTTTCCATGTATTTTCAAAATAGCGTCCGTTTTAAATTTTTAGTGTAAAAAAAGCTAATTTTACAAAAATATTTCAAAAAACAAAAACTTTCCTTTTTAATGACAAACATTAAGTTTTTTTTATTATTTCTGTAACTTGAAAGATAACCGAGTTATAATAGGCTAAAAACTAAACAAATTATCTTGGTAGTTGTCCTTAATAAACTAATTTTTTAGTTTTTAGCCAATAACTTGGTTATCTTCAAAGTTACAGAAATAATAGGAAAACCCCGTCATGTTTGTCATTAAAATAGGAATTTTTTGTTTCTTGAAATTTGTTTTATAAAAGTTAGCGGTTTTCGAGATACAGTATTTTACATTAAAATTTTTAACGATCGTAATTCGGCAAAACATATGAAAAAACGTTTTGGTTTTTGTGCGTACGTAAGAGATGCCATACCATCTATCCAACATATTTCCTACATCCAAAGATAATAAGAGTATTTTGTAAAAAAACAAAACTAAATGGTGGATAACTGGAAAACGAACCATTTCCGAACCTATCTTTATATGAACATTTTTATTTATTTTCACTAGTAGATTTTTTACACGTTCTGAAAGTTTCTCGGTTTTTTCCTGAATCGGCTTGTGTATATTCTAACCGTTTTTGTAACACTGTCAGCTGCTAATACTAATACTGAATATTGCACATTGGATTTGGTCTATGAATACAGAATGATTCGCTCTCTGTCTAAAGCAAACAAAAGGATGCGAGCGCGATGGATGTCAGGATCGTATTTGATAACATATTATAATAATAATTTTGTGAAACATAGATTTGGACAGTTTATTTTAATATTGCGAATTTTATCTTTTTAAGAAGCAATTTTGCATGTAATTGTGTTTTTAAGGATATCTAAAAGTCAAATTGATTACAAAAAATTAAGATTATCTTTTTAAAGTATTTAATTTGTAAAGATTTCCGCTTGTAAACATTTGTTTAGTTTATGTAATTTTTAATAGTTTTTGTATGCAACTTGTAGTGTATTAATTTGCATTAATGTTAAATGTAAATTGTCTCTGAAATTAAACAGTTACAATTTTACAAATATTTTTCTACAAGTTGGTTTATACAATGGTATTGGATAACGGTTGACGAATGACGTAATGATGCAGTTACGTTTACTGAGGTATTTTTGTGTTTTCTATGAAAAGTAACTGTGGTTACGTGTAACAGATATTTCTATGTAATTGTAATTGGAGTAACGGTTACTCGAAAGTAACCGATAGACCTATGACTATACTACACGCGCTATAACTTTGCACTTGGGATTTTTGGGGTTTACTGTGAAAATGGTATCGGCAACGTCGCACTGTTGAGACGAGCGGATGTGTCTTATCGCGCTGACTCACAGGTGCACTTCCTGAGAAGGCTCTTTCAAAATTGCAAATTATAATTTTTTTCTTCTGATACATTTTTCAATATTTCTTATCATAACATGTTTGGTCATACTTTGCTGATAATAAATATCTAAAATGTATTAAAATTGGACAATTATAAGTATTGTTTATAGATGTACAGGGTGATTCAGTAAAGCGTAGCGGGCTATGCAGATTCAGATTCTACATGCAAAAATAAGTCGAAAATGTAGTATAACATTTTTTCGATTTCGACTTAGTTTAGCCGTAATTCGCCATTTTGTTTTTTTTTTCAAAAGTTCACTGTAACTCTGGAAATAGATAAGATATAAAGTTCAAATTTAGAATAAGCATTTTATATGTTACAATTAACAAGTATACCAAACACAAAGAATTTATTTTTATAATTTTCAAAATGGCGGCCGTTACAAATTTTTAACGTGGAATATCTTAAAAACCGTTAACTTTACAAAAAAATTACAAGAGACAAAATATTTTTATTTTTTAACGACAGTTAAAAACTGACAGTAGCTTTTTTTGTAGTTTCAGTAGGTCAAAGAATAACCGAGTTATCGACAAAAACATAATTTCTTGGTAATTGTCTACAACAAACAAAATTAGCCTAAAATCATATTTTTTTAAATTTAACAAAGTTTTTAGTTAATTTTGTAGCGGGCTATGCAGATTCAGATTTTACATGCAAAAGTAAGTCGAAAATGTAGTATAACATTTTTCGATTTTGGCTTAGTTTAGCCGTAATCCGCCATTTTGTATAAAAAAAAGTACTTTGTATTGTACTTTTTACAATAAGATATTTAATGTCAGCAGGTTAAAAACGACATTTTTGAAAGTTTATATTATTTTGAATTTATTATTTTGTTAATAGTATTTGTTTTATATTTAAATGTTAATTTTTCCTCAAAACGATCACAATATATTTAGTTTACCCTTTTTCCAATACTATTGGTTGTCTGATTACAAACATTTTGATATATTATTTCTTGTTAGAAAATTATCTTTAAGATGCATAGTCATAATGAACTTTTCATTAAGTTTTGAAGAAAAAGTGTAATTTTACTGGGAGCCTAGTTGTGAGTCATAGTCCAACCGGATACATTTGATAAGTGGGATGGGGTAGCGAGCCGACCCGCAGCGTTGCCAAACTGTGCAAGTCCCAAGTGAAAAGTTATCGCGCGCGGGGTATAGACTGAATAGTTGCACATGTTACAGCTGTAGGCGATACATTACACTGACGAAGTTAAGCTATAACACTGTAAACTCTGTTAAAGTCGATAAGGTCACATAAATATATCAATATAGAACATACAACCACGTACCTTCGTAACAGCTGTTTGCTCCGACGGTTGAGAGGTCTGTAGGTTCCTTTTTTACGGAGACGTGACTGTACTGCATTGAATTCCTAGAAGACAAAATAACAATAGTGATTTTTGTTTAATTAGTTTAATTGGTAATTGGATGCAAAAGTTTAAATTTAATTGCAATAGTAGGTCTAAAAACAGTATTAAAGACATGTAACTAAACTACGAGTATATTCTGTGATTGTTATTTTTAGTAATGCAAATATTAACTAGTCCAAATTAGTTCAGTATGCGAGGCGTACATTTTTGCTTTGTAAGAAAATACTAAATATGAATACATAATTGATCACAGATTAACACATAAATCAATATTGATGAATCAGTGAGTGTTAACACCATTGTAAATTTTCACTGTTTATTGTAATTAATTAAAATTTCGTAAGCATTACTTGGTGTTCCTCAATCTATATTCTTAAATTGCATAACATTATCATAAAGAGAGAAATGCTGAGGATGCGTTAGGCCACAACTTGAATTGGTCACCTTGAATTGGTATAGGCAAGCCCGCATAACATTTGTGTTAAACAAAATAGGCAAAGACTGGTGAGACGGCGCTGTTTCCCACTGCAAAACTTAAATTAACCTATCTTAATTGTTAATTTACAGAGTAACTAAATTACATAATAGTTCGACTACGCAGTGGAACCGCTGACGTGAGCCGATCTTATTTCCAAAATTAAATTATATGTTTCAGGGTTTCAATCAACTATTTGGGAAATTTGTCTACTCAGGCAGCTACGAAATATATTAGTAGAATTTATTTATACCTCAGCCTCCAGCTTCGCTCCACGCGTCTTTACGAGTTTTTATCTCGACCTTGCGGCCTTCGGATTATGGACTGATTCGCTTCGCTCGCAGCGGATAAACTCCCTTAACTTAACTATTACCCTTCATCCGATTGTTTCGGCAGTTACACTATCCGATAGAGAATCAAAAGGGCTACAAAAAAAGGTCTCTTGAAATATTTGGCTAAAATGTACGGTTTTTTGGACATTCAAGTTTTACATTTTCAAACAGTCGCCATTGCGAAACTCATGATTGGTTAGAATCGTTTATTTTGCTTAAAATAGATCATTGTTAGTTATAACTTCACGTCAAGTTTAAACTCAATCGGTCAAACCGTTCTCTAGATATCAATTATTTTGTAAAAAAAACACATACAAACGGACGAAAAAGTAAGCACCGTAGACCCATGTTTATAATTTTCTACACACACGATTTTTGCATACAAAACTCATCAAACAATTAAAGTTTTGATCACATTCATGGCTGTATGAGCTAATATCCTCTTGCCTTCCATGCATAGGCAAATATTATTTTTTTAAATTACACAAACAAATACTTAGTTTCCATATCTTTAATATATTAGTTTCCATTTCTTTCAAATTGAATTGTCACTTATCTTTAGTTATTTCTTAAATTATTCTACCGTTTAATAGTTGGATTGTTTACTTCTAAGGCACTTCACATGTTTACTAAATATTTTATCATTAATTCCATAAAGCTTACTCATCGCCTTTTCCCACACTTGTCTTCTTAGCGTCAAGATACGAATTAATAATTTGGACACTTATAGTAAATTTCAATTTACGTGAAAAGGTTGGGTTTCGTTACTTTAAAATCAAAATTGGTCAAATTTCGACCACATGAGATACTATAAAAGATGCACACTTATTATTTGATACAATCGCTTGATTTTCTAAAAGTAGATCACTGATAGGTTAAATTTTGTGTCAAGTTTTAACTCAATAAATCAAACCGTTCTCTCGATAACAATTATTTCGTAAAAAACATACAGAGAGATCAAAAAGTAAGCACCGTAGAAACACGTTTATATTGTGAGATGTTTGTCTCAAACCCAGGAAAAAAATCACAAAAGGGGACTAGAGAGTTCGGTGTCACCCTGTGTTATTAGAATACTTTAACTTAGTATTATACTTTTGCAACTGGAAACACAAGAAATATATATTCGGAAGTAAAACAAAACCGATCTGTATGTGTTCAGTACTTAAACTTCCGTAGCTTATTTCTAGTAATATTTAAGGATTAAAAAAAATTTAATTTATTGTTAACACGACAGGTCCAACAGTCTTTGTTAACACGTTCACTGCTACGCAAATTTCATATTTCCTATGCTAGGAGCTTTTATTTTTTATATTTTTAGCAGAAATGAGTAGAAATTACTTTATTTTATTTTTGAACCTTTCTACGTAATAATCACTAATATTTTAAAATGGACGCACATGTGCGTCCACAGTACGTAGGCTTAAAATTGGCGTGCGAAGCACGCAATGCTCTGTATATTGAAAATTCTTCCAATACGGTGTTGGCGTGCGACGCACGCAATGCATTGTGTGTTGAAAATTCTCCGGATACGGGGGTTGGCGTGCGCAGCACGAATGCATTGTGTATTGAAAATACTCCCAATACGGGGGTGGGAGTGCGAAGCACGCAATGCTCGGGGTATTGAAAATTCTCTTGAAAATTCTCCTAATACGGGGGTTGGCGTACGATGCACGCAATGCATTGTGTATTGAAAATACTCCCAATACGGGGGTTGGAGTGCGAAGCACGCAATGCACTGTGTATTGAAAATATTTAAAAACAGGGGTTTGGGTGCAAAGCACGCAATGCATTGTGTATTGAAAATACTCCCAATATGGGAGTTGGAGTGCGAAGCACTGTGCGTCGGCCGCTTCTCAATGTACTGTGATTTAAAAATACTCACAATGCGGGGGTTGGCGTGAGAAGCATGCAATACACTGTGTATTGAAAATTCTCCCAATACGGGGGTTGTCGTGCGAAGAACGCAATGCATTGTGTATTGAAAATACTCCCAATACGGGGGGTCGTCGTGCTAAGCACGTAATTCATTGTGTATTGAAAATTCCCCCAATACGGGGGGTCGTCGTGCTAAGCACGCAATTCATTTCGTATTGAAAATTCCCCCAATACGGGGGTTGGAGTGCAAAGCACGCAATGCATTGTGTATTGAAAATTCTCCTAATGCTGGGATTTTCGTACAAAGCACGCAATGCATTGTGTATTGAAAATACTCCCAATACGGGAGTTGGCGTGCGAAGCACTGTGCGTCCTTAGCAGTGAGCGTGTTAGTTAAAGTACTTGCTTATTATTATTATTGCAAAAAGATATTACAGGATCGAGCTTATAGAATTTGGATCGCCGTGTACACACTTTAGCCCACAACACGGTAGTTTTATATGCAAAGCCGTAAGCCTATCCAATAAAACAGAGGACAGTAACCAAGTATTACGAAAGTTTCAAGTATTACTTATTCAACAAGTATTTCGGTTGAAACGTTTGAGGTTAAAATGCGTAAATCCGTCCCTGAACTTAAGGAGCTTAGAGAAATCTCTTTTCTGAGTAATGTATTATACACACTGCAAGTATGCGGCTTTGCAACCCCTTTTTAAAGTTGCAACACATTCATTTATAGAAGGGTAGAGTATGGGAGGGGAGGGATTTTGAGGGTAAGAATCGTTTTGGAGAGTTCATAAATGTAAAGTTAATTTGTGGCGTGCTCGTATGCAGGACATTGAATAAAGGGTGAGTAAATAAATACGTTATTATCTGATACGATGTTTGCAATATCGAAAGCGTTTTAAAAAATAGGCTTTTTCGATTTTCTTGAAATTTGGAAAATGAATTTACATTCCCTGTTTATTCGTTATATCACACTAATCCAATGTTGGTTTTAATGATTTCGGTCTGCGTGAGCCCATCATCAAATCATATATAAGGTGTTATTAGCGAATTTCCATAGGGAAAATGAGCTATTGCAGTGACCCTTATGATAAGACCTAAGGTCGGGAGTAGTAAATGAGCACCGATCATGGTCCCAGAATACGTTTTGGGGTGTAATTAAATCTATACTAATAATATTATAAAGAGGTAAAGTTTTTTTTCTATGCAGGGGGAAATCTCTGGCACTACTGAACCGATTGAAAAAATATTTTTACTAATAAAAAGCTACACTATCCCCGAGTAACATAGGCTATAATTCATTTTGATAATAAAACCTTTTTTATTTCAACATTATTTGCCATCTTAGTTTTGAAGTTATTATTAATCCTACACCTTTATTATAAATAAAACATAACATATGTTTTTAGAAGTTTCCGTTGGGGGTTGGCGTGCGGAGCACTCAGGGGTCTCCCCTAGTTTATAATATAGGTAACAACAGATGTTTGAATCAAATTTAAATACAGTAAGAATTTTTCGTTGATTTTTGTTTGGGTTTGCTTTTAGTTTGTTAATCTAACCTAAAAAAAGCTGTTGGTTGTGAAGAAAATAATAAACTGATTCCAAATTAGCTAAGTTGGTTGTTATGGTAATGAATGTAAAAAATCGTGTGTTGCTAAGCTTTTGACCCGAACTGCTGTTTTATCCGATATAGGGCTGGGAAGCTTTAAAATGAAAATTTTTTAAAATCCTTTCTTAGTGAGCGTCTATGACATCACCTTTTAATTTTTGTATTTGTATCTTAAGTAGCATTTGCTCCACGTTGATACTCAGTCTTCATTCAGTCAGGACAAATCCTCTATAATCCTACTAATATATAATATAGATCTATATAATGATTGTCTGCACATGCGCGAGCCCCAACGCAACTATTCGGCAGAGTTGCAGACCCGGGATGACTTACATATTTTAAAACAATGGGAACAGATTTCTTTCAAAATTCTGTCATGTTACGTAAATATGCTCCCCCAGAAGAGAATGAAGGGTGAATTTTTGAATTAATCATTGTCAAATAATGCACTTACCTAAATCCACTATTAGAAGGAAAGTTAAATACGGAGTTCCTCTGGTTGGTGGCGGTAGTGTCGTTTTGGCATCGAGCGGATGGGGGCGAATACCTGCACAATAAAATCACAGTGTACTCATATTTATCTTCTACAAAAAATCAAAGCTGATTTTATTTGAATGAATTTTATTGTTTTAAATAATTGTATTTTCGTATGCAAGGTTAACATTAATATTAAATTACATGAACTTATAGTGATTTAAAGTAGTAGAAAATGGGATAGTTATGCAGGGTGTTTCACGGGAACCCTGATAAACTTCAGAAAATGGTTCTATGGGTCAAAATAAAGAGAAAATCAAGAATAAAATGTTTTCTAAAACCTATTCGTTTTCCAGATATCAGCCAGTTTGTAATGTTAACAAAATAATGTATATCTAGAGAATGGTTTGACTGATTGAGTTCAAACTTGTTTTTGAGTTTAACCTAACAATTAAGAAAAAAAATCGATTCTATCCAGTCGTGCGTTTCAAAATGGCGGCTGTTTGAAAATTTCAAACCTAAATTACTCAAAAACCGTTCGTTTTATCAACAAATTTATTTCAAGACAACATTCTTTTAGCCCTTTTGTTTTCCCCTATCGGATTTTGTAACCGTCAAAACAATCGATGAAGGATAATAGCTAAGTTATGTGTAATAATTGGTTTGTTCAACCCGGTATCCTATAGGCCTACCAACACAGTAAATACTACAATATTGTTTGTACATTTACTGTCATTATCTTTAACTTAGCTATTATCCTTCATCCGATTGTTTTGAAAGTTAAACGGTCCGATAAGGAATCAAAAGTGTTACAAAAAAGGTGTCTTGACATTTTTGGCTAAAATATACGGTTTTTGAGTAATTTAGGTTTGCAATTTTCAAACAGCCGCTATTTTGAAACGCATGATTGGATAAAATCGATTATTTTTTGTGAGTTAGATCATTGTTAGGTTTACCATAATGCCAAGTTTGAACTCAATCAGTCAAACCATTCTCTAGATATAAATTATTTTGTTAAAAATACAAAATGGCGGATATCTAGAAAACGAAGCCTTTTTGGAAACAATGTTATTCTTTATTTTGACCCAAAGAACCATTTCCTGAAGTTTGTCAGTGTTACCATGAAACACCCTGCATAGCAGATGTTTTAACAATGCAGGGAAATGTATACATAAGAAATGGTAAAAACTGGCATTGATATATTTTGTTCAAATTGTATATACAACAGACTCATCTATTGATCAACAAGGTCAGCAGGTCCTAATGAAAGCCAAAAAAAAAGCTGCTCATGCGAATACATTGAACATTCGTTTATAAATTATACAATCGGGAGTCTCAGAGACCCAGATCACAGACAGACTGAAACTAGTATATGGATGTCACTGTAGATTGTGTGCATGCATCTCCATCCGCTTGGCCTGAGTTGTTCCAGCAAAGTGATAGTTTAGCTGAGAGAAAGGGTGATGCCATTTCGCACCCAACTACTGAAATCATTTGTATAACAATCTAGCAGGAGTACCCGTGGCTTCACTCGTACATACGAATTAATGAATTAAAGAAATATCAGGTAAATATGGAGAGTTCACTGGCCCAAAAACGTACAATGAGTTTTATCCAAATCAATCTATTGCTTCCAATTTAGGCTTACTTGTATGATCAGCTTTGCGTCTGTAACCACAAAAACCATGATGTCCGCCAATTTTACGTGGTTTTCACGAACAATAATTTACAACTTAAACGCAAATAATAAGTTTCCAGAATGTTCTTGAATATTTCTGAATATATAACATTCAACAATATGTTGTCAATATAAATATAATGAATGTAAGTGCACAACCGCTATAACTACACAACCTAGCCCCGCAGCCCCATAGAGGGTACATGGTAAGGTAGCCCATCCATAAAGAAGGTTTCGGTTTGGAACTGCAGGGTTCGGAGATAAGGATGTCAAAAGCGTGTATCGCAATGGACATCTTATGGTATTTCGGTGAAGCGGCAAGGAATCGAGTGCCGAAGGGACCGAGACTGCACACAACATTCCTAAATGTTTCCAGAGTGTTATAGAATCTTCTAGAATATTCCAGACAGAATGTTCTAGAATGTTGGAGAATGTTGTAGAATATTCAGAATGTTATAGAATCTTCTAGAATATTCCCGACAGAATGTTCTTGAATGTTGTACAATGTTGACGAATATTCCAGAATGTTATAGAATCTTCTAGAATATTCCAGACAGAATGTTCTAGAATGTTGTACAATGTTGACGAATATTCCAGAATTTTATAGAATCTTCTAGAATATTCCAGACAGAATATTCTAGAATATTGTGTTGACGAATATTCCAGAATGTTATAGAATCTTCTAGAATATTCCAGACAGAATGTTCTAGAATGTTGGAGAATGTTCTAGAATGTTGTACAATGTTGAAGAATAGTCCAGAGTGTTATATAGAATCTTCTAGAATATTCCAGACAGAATGTTCTAGAATGTTGGAGAATGTTGTAGAATATTCAAAATGTTATAGAATCTTCTAGAATATTCCAAACTGAATGTTCTAGAATGTTGTACAATGTTGACGAATATTTCAGAATGTTATAGAATCTTCTAGAATATTCCATACAGAATGTTCTAGAATGCTCGAGAATGTTGTAGAATATTCCAGAATGTTATAGAATATTCCATAGGGCTCGAGAACGTTCAAGAATGTTTTAGAAACCGAAAACGGGATACGAAGCTAGAGACCAAAACCTTGACACGTATTAATCTTAAGTTATAACAAACTGGTTTTTGCGCTAATGCGCTTAGATGATAATGTATGTGAGGCTAAATGGAAAACAGATTGATTTGAACTAAACTTACTATAGGTTTTTTGGGCCAGTGAACTTTCAATATTTCTTTCATTCATTTATTCATATATGTGTCTTGTGTCTGTACTTTTGTTAATGTATTATTGCATTTTGTTAATAGACGAAGCCTGTAATATATGTAATGTCTCAAATCTTAATAAAGAATAACAATACAGTCTGCAATAATCACTATGTAATGTTCAGGCAATTTAGGTCTCAATTTGGATCTGAGTTAAATGTTGAGATTTAAGGCGAGGCAAAACTTTCATAACTCATAGCTGGTGCATACATACACTTCTTTAAGCTAAATAAAAACTGAAGGATTTAAAAAATGTGCAGCTCGATGTTATATTACAAGCTTAAATGTAGCTTGACGTTTTACAAATTAATGTTCTCAGTGAATTACAAACATGGAATTACTTTTGTAAATAAATCGTTGTACTATTTTATTTTAAAATATCGCATATCAATCGACTTGCCTGCAGTGAGGGAATGGTGCCGAGTATTGCACAGACGCATTGTACTGAGGTGTGAGATAGGGCGAAAGGTGCACACAACATTCGCTAGGCCTCGACTCGGTCTTCACCGTGTAGTTTATGCCTGAAACCGATAAAAGCAACACCGTTTAGTGTACATTAAGACAAAGTTATTACATTGCATTTATTTACATATTTTCCTTATGTAAGAGCATGCAACTTTTATTTTAACAAAATTCAATATATTATATAATAATTCGACCACGCAGCTGAACCGCTGACGTTAGTTGAGCAAATCTCCAAAATTTAGTTTATAGGCCTATGTTTTAGGGTTTCAACCAACAATTTGGGAAACAGATCTATCCACGACGGTGCTGAATAGCTGCAAAATGCATCGCACTCCATTCCGGATATTGGGAGTATCTTCAACAAACAAAGCATTGCGTGCTTCGCACGCCAACCCCGCGGTACAATCCACCATATGGCTTTGAACCGGGTACTTTTATGGTATTTTATGTTTTGATCGATTTTGGGGAAACCAAGCGAGCTATATGGTCGCGTAAAAAAAGCAAAATGTGCAGAATAACATCCTACATTTATATTTGTAGAAAACCCTCTAAATCAAGTTTATTTTCATCAAAGTTTATTCTCGTAGGAAACATCTAAAAAAATTGTTACTTCCGGTCAAAAAACGTGCTTCCGGTTGTTGAATTTTTCTGGCTAACGAACTTGTTCGAGCGACGTAGACAACCAACGTGTGTAAAAATTTTGAACCAAATCGGACTTAAAATGCGGCCGCTAGAGTGCGAACACATATATAAATATGTCTTACTATAAGGGCCACTGCAATAGCTCATTTTTCCAATGGAAATTCCCTAATAAACGTAATAGTGGTTTGCACATGCGTTATGCTATAACTCCATACCCACCCACGCAGCCCCTTCAGTGAAGAAGGTTTTCGTTCGGAACTGCAGTGGTTGGGTTTGAACACGGTAGCTAAGTTACCGTGGGTTCGAATATATGGGCGGCAAAAGAGCACATCGCACCAATGTACTTTTATGGGAAGTCGGCGAAGTAGCTTTTAATCTAGTTCCGAATTTCTCAGAGACTGGCCAGAATGTTCTGAATGTTCTAGAGAAGCTTGCAGAATATTCCAGAACCTTTCAGACAAAATATTCTAGAATGTAGCAGAATGTTGTAGCATTTTATAGAATCTTCCACAACGTTTTAGACAAAATGTTGTAGCATGTTCCAGAATGTTATAGAATCTTCCAGAACCTTTTAGACAAAATGTTCTAGAATGTAGCAGAATGTTGTAGAATTTTATAGAATCTTCTACAACGTTTTAGACAAAATGTTGTAGAATGTTCCAGAATGTTATAGAATCTTCCAGAACCTTTTAGACAACATTTTCTAGAAGGTTCCAGAATGTTGTAGAATGTTCCAGAATGTTATAGAATCTTCCAGAAGGTTCGAGAATGTTCCAGACAGTTCTGTGCAGTCGAAGGGACTTCCTAATCCTAGAATGTTCTAGAAACCGTTGGAGTTTTTCTTGAGTACATTAAACATCATTATAAAAGAACAGAATTTATGCAAATTTACGATGGTAAACCGGCAAACACACTTAAAGTTTAACGAGCTTTTCTTTTAAAGTACGAAACATAAAAAAACGTAAAATTTCAGAAAGGCCAGGACGTATTTTGAATACTTTTAAATAATGACTATAATTTTCAAAAGGTTTATTTTAGTAATCAATAATCTGTAATCATTATAGATAAACAACTATCTAAAATCAATAAAAATTATTGATAATCGGTAATACTAATCGATAGTCAATAAGAACAATCAATAATCTATGATCATTATAGATAAACAATAACAAATATCGAAAATCAATAATAATTTTTGATAATCGGTAACAACAATCAATAATCTACAATCATTATAAATAAACAATAACAA
>JAGFPH010002367.1:141414-151439 GCA_018207615.1 Philaenus spumarius | reverse complement strand
CTTCCAAAACATTTGTCTGCCTTCGACTGGCTGTTGGGCTTCCAAAAGATTTGTCTGCCTTCGACTGCCTTGCTTCCAAGAATGTGTAATCTACAGTCTACAAAAATAAATACATGATATTATTCTGCACATTTTGTTTTTTTTACACGATATTATAGCTTGCTCGGTTCAGTTCCCCAAAATCGATCAAAACGTAAACTATCATAAAAGTACCCTTTTCAAATCCACCGAGGCTGACGGCCGAGTTTGTACTCTGCGAGCGAAGCGAAGCAGTCCATAACCCGAGGCCACAAGGTCGAGTTTTTCCGCTGCGAGTGAGCCGAAGCTCTCCAGTCTCCCCAGTGAGTTTTTACATGGGCAGCTATTCAGCGCCTTCGTGAGTAGACCGATTTCCCAAATTGTCGGTTGAAACTCAAAACCATATAAATTTAATTCTGGAAATTTGCTAAACTTACGTCAGCGGTGAGTTATTATAAGATTGTAATCAAGATTTCACCGTAGTAAAAATAAACCTAAACTTCTAAAATTATCTTAAGTCTTTAAAATTATTCTTGGTAAAATAAATAGAAAAATAGGACGAAGTCTGAGTTTTGTGCAACGAATATCCAACCTTAAAAGACACTATGTTGTCTACAGGGGACGCTGCAAAGAAGCTCAAGTAATTGAGAAATGGAAGTGCAATCAAAGGAGCCAATGCGCTGCATGATGTCCCCTTTGCTAACCTTGTTCGTTACAACCCCAATAACATACTTCTTAAAGCGGAGAACCTAACTATGTCACCGGGGAAATTAGAAATAAAACTCAACATTCGCTCTTTGGCCACGTTTTATAACTTTTAGACTTACTTCGTTTGCTCAGTTAGCTAAATTATAATACGATTGTACAGTATTTTAAATTTATATTACTAGTGGAGGCCCTTGCGTGCTTCGCACGCCAACTGAGTTGGAACCTTCTACACGCATATGTTATGTTTTTTTTTTACAATAAACGTGTAGGATTAAATATAACCTCAAAGTTAAGGTGGTAAATGTAAAAATCTAATTATTTCGTATATTTTATAACAGCGGTTATAATAAAGGTTAAAAGAACCAGCAAGGCTCAGGACTACACTTAAACACAACCCAAACCTAGAAGTTAAAAATACAAAATATCTATTTCAAATTTTGAAATCAGCTGTTATTGGAACATAAGAGTAAACAGCTGATAAATGTACCGACACTAAACATATTTAATTACTATGTGTTACTAATTATTTTAGTTGCCCTATGCATTTTAAATGGACACATATATTTAAAGTATACCAATATTATAGGTCTACACTTTATTTGACATTGTTTGTGTATCAAAGTATTTTTCCTACCAATTTAAGCCTACACACCATGTACTTAAACTCCTATAAAAGCAAGTGTACGTAAGTGAGTAACAATATAATAAGTTGATTTCACTTATCACCTGTTAGGCCTATACTTAAACAAACCCTAGTGTAGATTATTCTTTGGTTATTATTATTATTATTTATAACTTCAATCAATAGCCTAATACAATTTCTTGTGAAGTTGATTTTTTTTAAATATGACTTACAGAAATAATTTAGGCTACAATACGTTATAAAGTTAATATAAATACAACCTTTTATCATCAATATTATTTATTTGTACAAATGTAAAGAAGAGATACTCACTCGTATAACTTCGGAAACACTTGTACATTTTCGTATAACATATCGATTATTAATTTCTTTATTATAATATTAATAACTCCTAAATCATTTGATATACCAATTTGAAATAAAAATCAATTAGCAGATAATATTTTACTTTCTCACTATACTACAGTATAGAGAAAGTATAGTGATTGTAAAAAAAATCGATGTTGAGATTTTTGTGGAAATATTCTTTTTGGGACCCTTGAATCTAAAAAAAGGTTTTTTACAAAATGTATGTCTGTATGTATACAAAGCTAGAGAGAAAACTATTCGATCGATTTCGAACAAATTTGCACCAGACATGTCAATTAGGCCTGTATAGATGCAAGAAAAAGGGTTTTGAAAATCAACCACCTTTTTGGCCAAAAAACCACAGTATTATTTTTTTTATAAAAAACGGCTCTAACGATTTTGATAAAACTTGGTTTATTTGCAGCCCTTAATGTACCCTACCATATGCAAAAAACTACATCTTTCTAGAAATTCTCGTTCAGCTAATAATAACTGATTTTTGGGTTTTTTTTTGGCAGAAAAGGGGGAGGTATTTCAAAACTTTTTTACATTTTACAGGTCTAATTGACATGTTTGGTGCAAATTTGTTCGAAATCGATCGAATAGTTTTCTCTTTAGGTAATGATAACAATATTTATTAGTTACTCTCCTACTCTAATGTACTATCCCCTCTCCTACTTTAACAATGAAGATACAGTTGGGGTTACATACGGTGGTTGGCGTGCGAGGCACGCAATGCATTGTATATTGAAAATACTCCCAATACTGGGGTTGGCGTGATAAACACGCAATGCATTGTGTACTGAAAATATTTCAAACACAGGGGTTGGCGTGCGAAGCACGCAATACACTGTGTATTGAAAATACTCTCAATATGGGGTTGGCGTGCGAAGGACTGTGCGTCGCCCGCTTCTCATAGTGTTCAGTGTCAAGCTCACATGTGCGTGTTATTAATTTAAAGATGTTTGTGAGAAAGTATGTGCCAGTTTCTGTTATCGTTTATTTATTTTGATATAATAATAATATAAACCAATATAAATGAAATGTTTTTACAAATAGGGCTATAATTTATAATCCTAATTGTACACATTTACCAGTTCAACATTCCCTTCACAGTTAGGTAGCCTTAGTAGCCTAGGTCCAATCAAATTAGCTGTGGAATAGCTTCATTTCAGAAAAAAATGGAAAGAGCTCTGAATCGAGCGGAAAACTATTTTAATCGGCTCAGGACCAACCCCTCTACAGTCGATTAGGGGTGAGTGGTAATAAGGGTTGAAATGGTAGGGGTGAAAAGGGGTAACTTTTTTAATTGACTGACAAAAAAATATTTCTTGGTTTCAAACTATAGAACATGAAAAAATAAGAAACTTTTAAATTTAAACTTTTTTGACATAACCTCAAAATCTCGAGATAAATGGATATAAATGTTTTACGAAATTATTTTTTTCTCGGTCAAAAATACTTCAATTTAAAAACTGTTTGGGGAAACTGTGTATTTTAATGATCCAAATAAGCTGATTTTTTTTGTAAACAAATAGTTATTAAAGTATGCAATGTTTAAGTTTTTTGAAAAATATGAGGTCAAATTCAAAAAAATCGGCGAAGCAGGGTTTTCATTGTAAAAAGTTGATTTTGAACTCATTCTCTTCGTCGTTTTATCAACTTTATGGAAAAAAATTAATATTTTTTTTTCTAATTTTAAAATATCAAAAATAGGAAACAATTCAAAACTTAGATTTTGCAAAAACTTAAAATTTTGTATACAGTGTCAAATTACATTTTATCGATAAACATGGTATATGTTCTTCATAATATTGATATTATTGACAAAATAGTAGAGTCAGAATAACTGTTTCGGCTTTTACAACAAAAATCACAATTTTATTAAAAAAATTCAACACGGCCAAGGTTTTAGAAATTTAGAGGTGAAAATTTCCCAAAAGTAACCTTTAATAGTTGAACTTAAATAAATATTATAAATAATAATGCCAACCATCGAATAGTTTGGAAAAGAGATAAGGTACTCATAGAAAATTCAATGTAACAACATTCAAGTATATTCTATTTTACAACGTACATGAATATTTATCGTAAAGGCCTATTTATCCTATTCTACATGATAAAATGGATTAATCCTAAATTAAAATTTCGTATACTGTATCAAATTGTATTTTACGATAAATGTGGTATTCGTTCTTCAAAATATATTCTTGTTGCAACGCGCAAGAATTTTTACAGATTTATAATCAAAGCGTAAGGATGGCTGTTTAATGCGTTGCTACAAAAAGTTTTATTGTTTTAAATGGCTTCATTTGTTGCCCAATATGACTATCCTAGGTTTGCCCTATCTGTTATTTTATGCAGTTGGTGGCCAGGGCAATGACTATTAAAATTTATTTTTGTAGGATATGGCTATATTATTCATACATACTGATTTTTCATAGAAAACGCTTCAAACTTTTAAATAATTCGACCACGCAGCTGAACCGCTGACGTGAGTTGAGCAAATTTCCAAAATTAGGTTTATAGGCCTATGTTTTAGGGTTTCAACCAACAATTAGGGAATTCGGTCTACACACGACAGTGCTGAATAGCTGCCTGCGTGAACGAAATATATTAGTAGAATCTCTTAACGCCCAAGCCTCAGGCTTCGACTCACGCGCTTTCTTTGCAAGTTCTCACCTCGACCTGGCGGCCTCAGGTTATGAGCTTCGCTTCGCTCGCAGCGTAAAAACTCGGCCGTCGGCTTCGGATCAGAAGATGTCCCACGAAAAAATCCACCACGTGGAATTGAACAGGATATTTTTGTTGTATTTTACGTTTTGATCGATTTTGGGGAACCAAGCGAGTTATATAAGGTCGCGTAAAAAAACAAAATGTGCAGAATAATATCCTACATTTATTTTGTTAAGATGAAACTCTTAAAAAGTTTCATTCTCGGAGGAAAGCTCTCAAAAAATAATTACTTCCTGTCAAAAAACGAGCTTCCGGTTGTTGAATTGTTTTGGTTAACAAACTCGTCAGAGCGACGTGGACAACCAATGTGTGTACCAAATTTGGACCAAATCGGACTTAAAATGCGGCCGCTAGAGTGCGAACACATAAATATATATAACTTTTAATGGCATCCCAAAAAGTGTTCTGGCGACCATGATCGGTGCTCATGTACTACTTACCTTAGTGCTTATGTCTTAAGGTCACTGCAATAGTTCATCTTTTCTATGGAAATTCTGCTAATGAAAGCATTTTGATTACATTCATGGCTCTATAAGCTAACATTCTTTGCCTTCTATGCACGGGAAAATATTTAAAAAAAACTATTACTGTTGTTTCCATTTCTTAACTTTATTTATTTGTTAAATTATTCTACGAATAAATAGTTGTAATGTTTAATAGTTGAATTACTTATTTTTAAGGAAAATAACAGTTTAAATTAAAGTTATAATTTGAAAAGATTTCCAAATGGTAAAATAAAAGATCTTTTGGTCATTCAAAGAAAACATATGTATGCTATTCCTAAATACTATGAAAAAGTAATAAAGATCTAATTTAAAATTTCATTCGATGAATAGTTCGTACAAAATAAATATTTGAAAGTTTTATATGGCCCACGATAAAATGATCACCCTGTATCGTGCAGGTGACTCGCATAATATGAACGTGTGTGTGTGTGTGTGTGAGTGTGTGTGTTTAAAACTACAGAAAAATGAAATGTAATTCAATGTCCCGTAACAATCGCTCAAAATAAATCCAACAGGTTTATAAATAGTTATACTAATCATCTTCGCTCCAATTAAGACCCGCGAATCGAATTATAAGTCGCAAGATTGCTTCGAGACAAGAAAAAGCGTCTCAACGGTGTCGCTAATTGTATACATCGACGGAAATGGCGCAATTCCAAAGCGGAAGCCGCGACAATTTCGCGGGAACAGTGATGCCAACCGCTCCCCATGTCAAACCTATTTAACTGTTGGGGAACGTTCCCTTCAGGAAATAACCTATTTCGGATCAATTTTTCATTCGTAAAGCAATTCAACCTCAATGGCGTCTGTAAATAGTGAAATATTTTAACGGCGATTCGGAAGGCCTGTAATCGAGTGTTTCCGGAAGTGTCGGTTTCTCGGTCGGTTTCCGGTTATTACGTCCGAAGGATGTCCAGATTGGAATTGATTGAAGTAGATTTGACGTTACTGATATGGCAAGAGTAATTTAATACCGTTCGGGTAAATTTTGTAAATCTCAGCTATTATTTCCTATTGTGTATAATTGCGCTATGAGTTTATCAAAATACAATTGAGTTGAGGTTAGTTTTGAAACAGTTGACCTACAGCCTAGTCCACACTTACAAACAATGTTTGCAAACAGTTTGTTGTTTCTTGTTTGTCTACAGTTTTCAAATTGTTTTGCAAATGTTTGCAAACTGTTCCGAAACAAAGGTTTGTCATTGTTCTGTGTCCACACTAGCTAGGCAGTGTTTCTCGAGATGTTGACTGAAGAAGACGTTCTTCTAGCTTGGCTAGTTTATATTTAATTCTACACAATAATGAGATTACCTAGGAGAAGGCGATGGTGGACTCGCAGGCTTCTTGAAGAAGGTCCGAATTACGTATGACCAGTTTCCGGCGAAAGCGGAAATGCATCGCGGGTTCATAGAGTCAATGAATACAGAATACAATAAGAAGCACAGGGGTATAGGGAAAAAGTCTACGCTTTTCAGCGACTGGAAGACAATAGTTGGGCGACTCACCAACAGGAGCGCTAGCAGCAAAGATTGATTGTACCAGACCCTTTTGATCCGGACTGTACAAAAAATATTTCTCTCTCACTTCCTCCATGCAAAACAAACATTTGCAACTTTCACTCACTACCCCTGTCAACAACGGACCCTTTCTTAAACTGTTTCCTAGTTACTCGTCGTTTGACACCAGCTATGTGTTTCCCTGTTAATATAGTTTAAAATAAGTAATTCAATTAAATTAAGTTATTATTAGTATTTTGTTTTTAAAGTGATTATGTCCAGCGGAATTAAGTGTCATTATTTGCAGTATCCTAATAGTAGTGTAAGAAATCCGGATTTACATTTCTTTAGATTTCCTGTGAAAGATAAGGAGATGTAAGATCACCGAGACTAATCTTTTTTAGAGGTTAAGATCAGTTTAAAAAAAGACAATTACATCGTTTGATAATTTTCCCTTTAAATCATAAGAAGCGTATGTTTTAATTGAAGATTTTGGCGTCTTTTTTATCTCTGACCAAATATCAATAAGTATTTTTCTCCGTCGCAACAGACCTGTAAACTCAGCGAATTTTCAATTACAATTTCATAGACGAATTCATGAAAAAAGTACATAATCCTGAATTTACACAGTCGTAAGTTATAAGTTTGCAATTGGCAAAAGAACTACTTTTTGCCCATTTTTAATCTTGTTTGACTATTTAATTTATAATGCCATGTGTTCCCACTTTGCAACCGAATTCAATATAACAGCTGAGTAAAAAAGTAAATGTTGTTTTTGAAAACAAAGCAAACAACTATTCTTATTTAAAATTATTTAATAATTTATTACTTAGTTATTATATACTTATTCTTATTGTGTTTTGTCGTAGCACCAAACTTGCAAACTCAGCCCCGATGTTATTCTTATGGCGAAAAAGTAAAATGTTACGTCTCCCTTAATTATGAACATAAATTAATAAAACTTGGTATGTGGAGTCACCTAGTTGAGTTATATAGATATTTGCATAAAATCCATTTTTTTGTGTTCCTTGTTGCAGCAAACCTGCATACTCAGCCCCAATGTTATTCATATGGAGAATTGGTAAAATTTTATAACTTGCTTATTTGTGAACATATATACTGTATTGATAAATCTTAGTATATATTTTCATTTAGAAATGGTCTATTAATTCACATAAAATACCCCGAAGCAACAAACCTGCATACACAGTCTTATGTAAACCTAAGGACATTGTGTTATCCCATGTTACTCATGGGAAATAAATAAATGTTACCCTTTTTGGTAATTATATACTATCCCCACCCCCCCCACTTTCTAACTGATGTCATACTAAGAGAAATGAACTATTTTCGTTTGATTGTTGTTCAGAAAGGTTATTGTAGGCCCGCTGAAGCGATTAAAGTAAAATAGCCACATTATTTTATCTTTGAGTGTGTGTTTAGTATTTGGCCCGGCGGTGTTTGGCGTTTTGTTAGTGAGTTGTCAACGGTTTGCCAATAGAAAAATAGTCAAATGAAAGTAATAATGCAACTGCAAATAAAATAAAGTAATCTAATAATTAAAAGAAACAAATCTACCAGGAATTTACCTTTACAGTATGTAGGACCGAACACACAACTAACAACTGATCAGTTTAGGTAAATTCCGTGTAGGGGTTTTTTTTGATACTGTGATCAAAATAAAATATGATATCTACTATTGTTTAATAAATTTCAGATATAATATAAATATCATATTTATTTTGATCATAGTATCAAAAGAAAATTTTTTTTTTAAAAAGCCATTATTATATTACATACAATTGTCTTAAAATGTACAACACTACTTATAATACTTTTGTCATGTATTTAATGTTTGTAGTATAGGATTTATTATGTAATTTAAAACAATTTTTAAAAGCCAACGCGTTATTGGTCGTTTTAGGACTAGTTAAAATTTCATGTGCAATGTTCAGGTGTCTTGTACGTGTAAATAAATTAAAGATTAAGTGTCATAAATAGTGATTTATTTGAACATCTAGAGGCTAAGTTATTGTAACAAGAACTAAAATAATATTTTGTTGTCAATAAATTTGGTATAGTGTGTGTTAGGTTATAACGTTTGTATCTGGGACACGCACAGTTTTAAGAAGCGCCTCAGTAGCGTTGTTGGTTATGCTATTGCACAATAATTGTCAAGACAGTTTTATAAAGGATGTAACAAGTTAAAGTTACAAGACGGACGAAGTCAAATTGTAGGGTTGACGCAGACGGGGAGGGGGGGGGGGCAGTCTCATACGACTGCGCTACTCTCTAGTGGATGTTTCTTGAAGTAATAGTTGCAGGTTTCAATAGATTTGGCGACTTCAGCGCTGTCCGGTGGTGGGTCGCTTAACTATTTTTTTGCGTAGAATTTTTAACATGGAGCCTGTGCTTCTTATAGTATTCTGTATTCATTGATAGAGTGCATAACTTTTTTGAAACCTCTAAAAAGAATAAAAAGCCGCGAAAATCGGTACTAAGGCGTTTTTGGGGGCGCTGATCTCATTTCTGACCATTCTAAATGCTCCCGGTGCACCGGGGGAGGCGCTTTGGGGCTTTGTGAAGTTGCGACGGAGACTTGAAAATTTCCTCTCGGGGGTTTTCGGAGACGCTGATTTCAATATTGACCATGCGAAAGGCCCCCGGTGCACCGTGGAGGAGATGGAGGGGGGGATTTGTGAAGTTGAGAAATATATTTGAAAAATTTCTCTCGGATTTTTTTGGGGGCGCTGATTTCAATTCTGACTAGTTGAAAATCAATTGGTTGCCCAAAATTCAGTGTTTAAACATTTGAAAATACTGTGGAAAACATAGTGAACATTCATAAGTGGTGTCTATGTTATAAAGGAACTACTATTACTCTATTTTATTAACAATTCAATAAATAACCGACTACTTTTGATTAACAATGTCGATATTTATTTAACAAGATATCAAAATTATTTTTTTTAAATACAAGTTTTTCCTATGAGAATTAAAATTCTCCTTTCATAAAATATTATGCATAACCCCTCTCTCTCCCCCTGGTGAACCGGAAGCATTTCGCATGGTCAGAAATGAAATCAGCGCCCCCAAAAACCCCCGAGTACCGTTTTTCACGGCTTTTAATCCATTTTTAGAGGTATAAAAAAACATTATGAACTTTTAGTTGCACTTTATGCACTCGCGATGCATTTCCGCTTTCTCCCGAAACTGGTCGTATGTAGACTTTGTTCCTGGTATTTTTGTGAACACGATGCAGAAAACTGCATCCAAATCGGAGCTGTAGGCATAAATTTATATATTTTACTTTGCCTGGTCTACATGTTTGCGTGTTTTCCATTAGGTTTGGGAAACAGAAAACGTTGTTTTTTGTTTGCTGAAACAAGTTAAATATTTGTCATTTGTTTGCAAACTGTTTCCAAACCGTTTGCGAACTGTTCGCAAACATTTTGAAAACATCCGGCAAACAAATGAGAAACACGAAAACAACTGGCAAACTGTTTGCAAACAATGTTTCCGTAAACATGTTTGTAAGTGTGTTAACAACTAGAATTATAACAACTTTTT
>JAGFPH010002367.1:119696-131589 GCA_018207615.1 Philaenus spumarius | reverse complement strand
TTTTAAAAACAACTTACGAAATGAGGAAGCACAATGTACAGTTCAGAGGTATTACCAAAAAACTATTTTAAAAACAACTTACGAAATGAGGAAACACAATGCTTACAACCTCCAAGGATTTCTTTTCCTTGCAATGGATGTTGTTATTTTGTTTTATGTTAATTCATACTTTGAATTACAGTTTCAGTTGATTTGTCTGATTTTTGCGTCTATTCAAAAACAACTAAACAGTAAATCAAGATCTAATTTTTCTGTAACCTACTATTTTTTTAAAACCCAACATTTCTGAGTGAATTTTGAAATAAGTTACTCGTGTCTCTCATCAAATAAATACCCTACTCGTTAAACTTTTATGATTTTAATTGCCTTTCTAATTTGATAACAACTATACCTCCACATCCGCGGGTACTTTAACATAGATGTTGTTTGAACAATATTACAACAAACTGCAATAGGCCTATATTTTGTTTCACTCGTAGATATACATTTTGTTTTGTATATTTCTGATGTAAAATTTGTATGGTGATTGTTTCGTGAAATATTGATGACGCCTTTAAATTTCTTCACCAAACTGTAGGCAAGCATTGGTAAAGTAAACAATTCAATATTAGACGATTTGTACAATTTCAACAGTCGTGTTATAATTAAATTGTCTATTACAATTTAATACTATTATAATGTTTTAAAAATTTTCATTTGAGGAATACCCGACGCTTCGCTCGCACATATCGGATAAATATTGAGAGTTGACTGGCCCAAAAACGTATAGAGAGTTTCGTCCAATCAATCTGTGTTTCCCATTTAGGCTTACATTCATGATCAGCTATGCGACAGTAAGCGCGATTACGCCAGTTTTTTATCGAATTTCCATAGGAAAAATGAGCTATTGCAGTGGCCCTTATGGTAAGACCCAAGGTCGGGAGTAGCAAATGAGCACCGATCATGGTCCCCAGAACACATTTTGGGGTGTCATTAAAAATCATATTTATATATGTGTGTGTTTGCACTCTAGCGGCCGCATTTTAAGTCCGATATGGTCCAAAGTTGGTACGCGTGTTGGTCGTCCACGTCGCTCAGACGAGTTCGTTAGCCAAAAAAATCCAACAACCGGCAGCACGTTTTTTTTTTTGTCCGGAAGTAAAAAATTTGTTAGATTTTCCTACGACAATAAATGTTTTTTAGAGTTTTTTCTACACGTATAAACGCAGGATGTTATTCTGCACATTTTGTTTTTTTACGCGACCATATAGCTCGCTTGGTTCCCCCAAAATCGTTCAAAACGTAAAATACCAAAAAAGTACCCGGTTCAAAGCCATGCACGTGGTGGATTCTACCGTGGGGTTGGCGTGCGAAGCACGCAATGCATTGTGTATTGAAGATACTCCCAATAAGGGGGTTGGCGTGCGAAGCAGGCAATGCTTTGTGTGATGAAGATACTCCCAATACGGAGGTTGGCGTGCGAAGCACGCAATGCATTGTGTATTGAAGATACTCCCAATACAGGGGTTGGCGTGCGAAGCACGCAATGCTCTGTGTATTGAAAATACTCCCAATAGGCGGAATGACGTGCGAAGCATTTTGCAGCTACTCAGCACCGTCGTGAATTTGTCGACCTATTTCCCAAATTGTTGGTTGAAACCCTTTTCGAATTATTTTCATTTGCATTTCACATTTTACCTAAAACATTTTCACAATATTTCACACCTCAGACGCAAATAATGGAAATGCTAATTTATTTTCTCACCTGTTAGTTTTTTAGGTTTAGGCCTAGGTCTCTAGCTTCATTAGCACGTTTCCGGTTTCTAGAAGATTCTAGAAAGTTTCCGAACGTTCTGGAAAAGGAAGTCTCTTCAAAGGTCCAGAACCGTCTGGAATATTCTGGAAGCTTGTAGAACTTTCAGGAACATTCTGGCCAGTATCGGCCACTTCGGCACTCGATTTCCAGCCGCTTCACCGACTCCCCATAAGAAGTCAATTTAACGCCCATATCTCCGTACACAATCCTTTTAGTTCTAAATCGAAACCTTCTTCATGGATGGGGAATGGAGGCCATATAACCCACATGGAGCTGCGGGGCTGGGTGCGGAGTTATAGCGGCAAGCATGGACAAACCGGGCTTACATTTTATTATACAGGGTGTGAAAAAGTCCCACCCCTAAACTTTGGAACAAATAGAAATAAATATATGAGCTTCGGTGTGTCTCTATATGACACAGGGAGACCAATTTTGGTGTAACCGAACATTGCATCCCTTACCCCAAAGTGGGGGGTTTAGGGGGTAATTCAAAAATCTTAAAATACAAACCCATCGATTAAGAAATTTCGATAAGGTTAAGATAGAGACCTCTAATTTGTGTCATTCTTCTTCATTTATCAAGCCCTTTAAAATGAGGTACCACTTGATGGGTGTTTGTGTTTAAGATTTTTGAATTATCTTCTCAACCCCCCCCCCCCCTTTGGGATAAGGGGTGAAACGGTCGGTTACACCAAAATTCATCTCCCTGCGTCATATAGAGAAGCTCATTTATTTATTTCTGTTTGTCCCAAAGTTAAGGGATGGTGGGACTTTTTGAACACCTGGTAAACAAATATCTTGATTATACAAAAAATAATCACTTAACTACTAAAAATTATCCTTACCAAATCGATATAATTGTGTATCGTGTAATAATTTGCCGCATCTATTCTAGCCCGATCAACTTTATCATTTTTTAAGATTCGTTAAACTTCCACAACTGCAACATTATGTACAACTTTAAATAGCCTTCCAGTATGCAACCTTAAATAATTACAAGTAAAATCCTAGAATTTAAATTCAACAATTTTCTAATCTTTAATATTAGAATCAAAACAAATTCGCAATCAAATTAAGTAAATGATTGAAATTTCCAGCACATGCTTATCCCCTGTATTATAGGTACTGTGTGTTCGGAAAGTCTGGAAAAGGTTTAATATTTCGTATATAAGGAAAATGTGAAGGTGGATGTGATTGAGGAACCTACTCTATGTAAAAATAACATTTTATTAAGATTTAAAAAAAGTTATCCGCCATCTTGGATCCGCCATCTTGAATGTAACTTTGTTTTTTAAATGGGAAGTTGGTTATGTGATACATCATTCGATGTAGAATTTCAAAAGAAAAAAAAACAGTGAAATTTGCACATTTATATCTTTAACCGATTAAAAATGGCGGCCAAAAAACAACGAAATAGTGTTTTCCAATTTTGCTCCATTTTGCTGTACTATTTTTTTTATATTAATTATTATTCTTTTTGGATTTAGAATTAAATAAGCTTTCAAACGATATGTCACACAACGATATTTGGGAGTATTTCAAATTTTTGAGTTACAGCCATTTTGATTTTTTCAAAATTGATTTCGAGTGTTTTCAACCAAATATCGTTGTGTGGCATATCATTTGAAAGCTTATTTAACTCTGAATCCAAAAATAATAAAAATAAAAATAATAATAGTACAGCAAAATGGTGAAAAATGGGAAATCACGATTTCGTTGTTTTTAGGCTGCCATTTTAACACGCTTTTTATTAGCTTCACTTGTATGTTTGTATGTTTGTATGTTTGTTTGTAAGTAACTCTCCTTTGGACCAAAAGCCAGTGTCTTATTACTGTTAGTATATCTCTCTTATGCAAGTTCGTTCGTTGGCCGAGCGGTCTAAGGCGCGGGTCGTCGCTGACGTCAATCCCCAGACTCACCGATCGTGGGTTCTAATCCCGTCCACGGCCAAATTTTTTTTTCAATAGTTAATCGAACTAAAAATTAAAAAATAAATATAGTTTAAAAAAACTAAAAAACACGCTTTTATAATACATCGAACTTAAAAAGTGAAAAATAAATATAGTTTAAAAAAACTAAAAAACACGCTTTTAGAGCATATCAAACTAAAAAGTTAAAAATAATTTTTCAAATAAGCTTAAAACAATAATAAACGATAAATACTAGCATTATTGTAAAAAAAGCTTGGGGCGCTTTGTCCATATTTCTCGTACATCGAGCGCCCAACGCTTTTTTTACAATAATGCTAGTATTTATCGCTTATTATTGTTTTAAGCTTATTTGAAAAATGATTTTTAACTTTTTAGTTTGATATGCTCTAAAAGCGTGTTTTTTAGTTTTTTTAAACTATATTTATTTAATCGGTTAGATATGGATGTGCAAATTTCACCGTTGGTTTTCTCTCAAAATTCTTCATCGAAATGATGTATCACATGACCACCCTCTCATTAAAAAAAACCAAAGTTACATTCAACATGGCGGATACATTTTTGAAATCTAAATACAGTACTTTTACATAGAGTAGGTTCCTCAATCACATTTACCTTCAAATTTTCCTTATATACGAAATATTAAACCGTTTCCAGACTTTCCGTACACCCGTATAGTAGAAATAAGCATTTGAAAATAATTTTTATTTATTGAATAAAGTTGTCCTTAGATGATATTTATAAGGTTGTTTAAAACCTCAGATGATAGTGAAACACAACCTAGAAATACTATAACAAAAATAAGACAAACACATTAAATAATTTACGTTCATCAGTAGAAAGAACATAAAAATATCCTCATCATAACTCCTAGGCTATTTAGAGAACAGGGAATGACAATGGGATGTGTTTATAAGTCATATGAACACCTTCAGTACCCGGATAGGCTACTCGTGAATTTAAAATATTTAAAGTTTTTAAATATTAAGAATTTTATTTGACTTGTTTGTTTTACTAATTATTGAACCTATAGACCAACACTATTGTGTACCTTTTACACTGTTTTTTATATTTTAAACAGGCTGTTTTAGGTTCGAGTTCGGTATAAATACCGACTATAAATAAGCCCTTAGTTTTTCGTAAAACCACAATTTGCTTTTATCCCTTTTAAATTTTTATCTAAATAACGGATTGATATAAGCCTAATTATTTTTTGAAATTTTGTATGCAGCTGTTACATGAAAGACAAACTACAAAAATAACAATTTTTTTAACCATCCCTTTAAAAATGGTTGTTTAAATACAACATCTCGAAAATCATAAACTGTACAAAAAAATGTTGAGTTTCCTAACAACAAACATAAAGTTTTGTTTGCATTTTTCTGAATAGGTAAACGAAATAACCAAGTTATGGACAAAACGTGAAGCAAATATTTTCTTTCCAGTGTAACCTTGCAGGGACGTCACCATAGTGAAGGGGTAAAGTTGTCAACTCCCCAATAATTATAAAACCAAAAAGATTGGGAAATTTGAAAACTTACTTAACAACATGGTCTGGTGTTTTATTGTTTCCTTTTGATAAATTCGGTTCAGTACATTTATAAGGAAAATAAAAGAATGATAAGATACTTACTTGTCCTTATCACTTATACTGATAACAAAATTGGCAATTTTTACGTTAAACAAATATTTTTTGGCTTTTTGGCAACATCATTGCATTCAGTAAGTAATGGTAAGTTGTGTTATTAGCACTAAGTAGTTAGTAATTCTTGCGTAAGAAATAACATTATTGGCTGCTGATACCAAACGGCTCGGCCGATTTCAATTTTGTTTTCACCAAAATACAGCACTTTTTGTGAGCTTCAATCTGAGGTGTCACGAGGTATACGTTGCCATTTCAAAATTTGGACTTTGGGTAAGGGGGCATGGGGGTGAGCACCCCCATTTAAATTTTTTTTTTTTATTCCCCCAATTAGTACTATACACTCCCGTTTACAGAATGTGGATACTTGGGCTATAAGTCTCCGAGTTTTAAGTTTTCAAATGAACACCCTGTAAAGTTTATATTACCTTGTTAGATCCTGTCAGACAATCCTTGTTTTTCGTCATTTCTTATATGACGGCGTTTCGACTATTCATATTCAGTCATTTTCCAATGTATGTCGCTGTTCGCACACTGGGATCGTTTTTAATATTAAAACATACTACACATAAACACATATATACTCAAAATACACTAAAATGTACATTGACACATATAAAATTAACATTTGACGTCAGCAGATTGTGGATCATCGGCAATTGTTACCGCGTTGAGTATAAACTCGTACTCTATTTTGGGAAACAATTAGTTTCGCATTTTCATTTACTACAAGTAAATGTTTTTTTTTTTCAGAAACTAAAGTTTTAAAATGTAGCCTACTAAAAATTATTAACTATATACTAGTAAGCACCCTTGAAAAATCACAGGCGGATTAATTAGATACAGATAACAAAAAATAAGTCATTTAAGGGGGCACTCCACCATAAAACAAATTTTGTTTATTTTTAAAGCAAACCTAATTATTTTATGTTTTATATATGAGTGTTGGTTATAGTGACTTTTCCATAATTTTTGGCCCCCACCCCACCCCCCTCTCCCCGGGTAAATTTTTACGGATTTAACTAGGCTTCACTGTGGCAGACATAACTCAAGTTGTATTTGAGATAGCCTCATATTTTTATTTTTTTATTTTTGAAAAGGGAATTCCATTCTACAACCTGTAGTATGGATATTAAATTGTATAAAATATTTCTGTAAAAAATATGTTATTTATTTTTTTTATAAAAACATTTAGTAAAATCTTTTTTTTTTAATTATTTCTTAAAATCTTTACTATAGGAACTAATGTATATCCATTCTACAGGCCGTACAATGAAATGTCCTGTTCAAAATAAAACAAAATGATGAGGCTATCTCAAATACAACTTGAGTTATGTCTGCCACAGTAAATGAAAACGTGTGAAAACAAAACTTTCGGAAAACGGCCTAGAAAAAGACTCAGTTATTTGAAGAATATACATCTGTAAGCCTGAAATATGTGTAAGCGTTTCGTTTTTAGATAAAATAAACTAATTAATTATAAGCATATTATCTATACTTATTATATATCAAATTGGTCAGAAAATCACAGGGGCAAAAACTAGGTGAATTTTTTTAAACTTTTTTTCATTTTTATCAATATTAAGGTGGAGTACCCCCTTAAAAAAATGAGATTTTAAACAACAGAATTTATTGACTGACTATTTTGAGGATATTTTTAACTCTGTAAATGTGTACAAGTACAACTATAAGGATTAGGTATGATTTTATAAAACGGTAGGCCTATTTGTTAAAATGTTCTATTTATATACAATATTAGGTCTATCTAAATCTATCTATCTAAATAAAGATAAAAATATTGTATTTTAATTCCTTTTTATTTCATATTGATATATCAAATGATTTAGAAGTTATTAATATTAGGTAATGAAGAAATTAATAATCAAAAATGTTTATTATGTTATACGAAGATGTACGAATGTTTCTGAAGCTAAATAAATTGATAACTCTCCTTTAAATTTGTATAAATGAATTTATCAATGTTTCAATAAAACTAACCATTTAGCCATAAAATGCAATATTTGGAAAACAATTTTGAAATTTGGTTTAAAAAAACACTAATTACCGTTAAGGGAAGTTATAAAAAAATGTTTGATAACAACATTTTTGTTTTAATTTAAAGATTATAATTTCCCGAACAGTTTAATACCAATAACATAACTTTTCTCTTTTCATTTATATTTTGTGTGAATTTTTAAATGTTACACTGCTGATGCCTTCGATGCATTTCGCCACCAAGCTAGGCTACCTTAATAAACTCCCACTGAGTTTACCCATGGTTTGTTTTACTTTATTGAATTTTTTGTTTTGAAATTCAAATTTGAACTTGCACCGAGACCTCCGTCTTAATGTGATGAAGTATCGCTGAGAAAAGGAGTAGAATCTTCGCTTGTAAAAGCCTTCCTTCCTGAGGAATCGATCAACATGCCTGATGACTGTACGTACATTGTAGATGGCGGACACCTCTTGCACACTGTTAAATGGCCACGAGCAGCTTCTTTTACGGGGAAGTAATTAATTGTTACATTTCATATTTACGGTCTCACTTCAAGGACATGTTTTTTGATGGCTATCCTGATCAGTCAACGATTAAATAGTATGAACAGCGACGAAGAGCTGCCAGAAGAACCTCTGCTACCATTCAATCTCAAGAAAATAATTTCACTACAACAACACAGGATGAGTTTTTGTCAGTCAATCGAAACAAAAAGTGTTTCATAGAAATACTGTCTGAGAGGTGCTTGAAAAACGACATTAAGGTGTGCTTGGCGGTGTCAGATGCAGATTCCTTATCTACAGCATTGGAGGAAGCAAAGAAAGGGGAAACTGTCGTGGTCGTTGGCCAAGACACCGATTTGCTTGTTTTATTAACTTCATTTGCTTCGGTAACTGACAAGGTAATGTTCTTGCGCCCAGCTGGGTCCAAAAATAATCTGTTCAACATATCACGACAACAAACGTACTGGGAGAACTCGGTGAGGTTGTTATATTTGTACACGCAATAACAGGTTGTGACACAACTTCAGCTATATTTAAAAAAGGTAAGTTAAATTGTTTTCAGGCAGACACTCAGTAAGGTTTTCAATCTGGCGGGTTTACCCACAATAAGAGATGCAGCAGCTCAGCATTCTTATCATTCTTATCTTAGCATTCTTACAAATCAAGGAGTGGAAAAGGAAATCAAATGGAACCTTCTGACTGGGGTTGGACAAAAATTGGAAGTTCTTTAACTCCGATGTTCATTACCAAAGGTCCTGCTCCATCTGAGCTATTAACACTTATTTTTTGGAAGTGCAAGTCCAACTGTACCAACAGGTGTTACTGCCGTAAGTCTATGCTTCAGCGTTCTGCCATGTGTCGACACTGCCAAGGGCTGTCATGCGGAAATTCTGGTCAAGCGGAAGAAGTCTGATGATGGATGAGGTTGTGGAAATTATGTACCAGTATACCATGTTATGTTAATTGTGTGAATTTAGCAAAACATATATATTGGTGGCTGTTTTTTACTTTAGATGATATTATTTTCACTTCTTTATATTTAATAGCGTAATTCTTGTAAAATTTGATATTCATTTTCCAAGATAACTGCCACATCACAGGTGTTTTTTGCGAGGACTTTTATTACATTTTTCCAGCAGGTATTTACCTACTGCAACATACATACCAAATACCATGCTTGTACCATAGTGAACTCACTAAGAGTTTATTATGGTAGCCTAGCTTGGTAGCGAAATGCAACGAAGGCATCGGCAGTGTAACATTTAAAAATTCACATAAAATATAAATAATTCTACCACGCAGCTGGACCGCTGACGTGAGTTGAGCAAATTTCCAAAATTAAGTTTACATGCCTATGTTTTAGGGTTTCAACCAACAATATGAGAAATAGGTCTACTCACGAAGGCGTTGAACAGCTGTCTGTGTGTACGCAATGTATTAGTAGAATTTGTTTCCTCTAGTGGCCTCGCAAGTTTGCACCACTTGGCTTCGAACCGGGTACTTTTATGGTATTTTACGTTTTGGTCGATTTTGGGGGAACCAAGCTAGCTATAAGGTTGTGTAAAAAAACAAAATGTACAGAGAAAAAACTCTACAAAAATTTCATTCTCCTAGTCAAAATCTCAAAAAATAGTTACTTCCGGTCAAAAACGTACTTTCGGTTGTTGGATTTTTTTGGCTAACGAACTCGTCCGAGCGACATAGACAACCAACACGTGTACCAAATTTGGACCAAATCGCACTTAAAATGCGGCCGCTAGAGTGCGAACACATATATACATATACATATATGAATTTTAATGACACCCCAAAACGTGTTCTGGGGGCCATGATCGGTGCTCATTTGCTACTCCCGACCTTAGGTCTCACCATAAGGGCCACTGCATAGCTCATTTTTCCTATGGAAATTCGCTAATGAAAAGAGAAAAGTTATTTTACTGGAATGAAACTGTTCAGGAAATTCCAATCTTTAAATTAAAACAAAAATATTTTGTTGCAAATTTCTTTTTATAACTTCCCTTAACGGTAATAAGAGTTTTTTTCTAATAAATTGTACATTTTTTTCCAAATATTGCATTTTATGGCTAAACGGTTAATTTTATTGAAAAATTAAAAGTACAAAAGTTATAGCTCTTTTTGTGACAAACATTTTTTATTTATAACTTTTTTTATATGATGAATATAGTTTTTGAGTTATGAGGGAAAACTGGTTTTTGGACGCCATTTTCCAAGATGGTGGCCGTAGCACAGGTTTTTTTGGCGAGGACTTTTAGTATGTTATTACAGTAGCTAAGTACAACGTAGCCTACATACCAAATCCCTAGCTTATAAGTGTTTTTTTAGGTAATGGGGTAATTTTAATTTAAAATTACTACACTATTATGTTAGAAGACTCAAAATCGTCAAATTGATTGCTATTCCTTCTGCAGTACGGGTGCCTTTTTTCTAATATTTACCTTTTTTTTACGATTAAATACTTTCTACTTTCTATAAATACTGAGTACTTTCTACTCAGGTCTCGAGGGTTGCTTGGTCCCTTGTCCCCCTCTTAGAGCTGCTCTCTTGCTAAGAAGGGAATAAATATTAAAAATGTATAGAAGTAAAACTAATTTCGTAATTTTCAACCTCGTAAAACGAACTTAAACATCAATTCTATTTCGAATAATAAGTGCAACGTTATTTCCTGGGAACTCAATCAATACGTTAACAGATCTGTAAAGACTATTAAAAAAACTCCTTTGAAAAACTCAATTTCTTCAAAACTCTTATATTACACAGCTCGAATCTGAAATCGTGAAGGCGCCGGCGCTTCTTCTACCTCGCGATTGGCTGCAGTAATACACGACCGACGCACATCTCCGCCAATAGCGGCCCGGCTACGTTGACCCAAACATCTGTAGTCGGAATAATGTCATTGTTTGAGCGCCGCAAGGCGTAGAATTCATTTACTTTGCCGACCATCTTGTTTGATAATTAGTTTAAGAACATCATTACAAAATGGAGAATTAAAAAGGTCAAACAAATTAATTAAACTTGATCAGTAATATCGGCAAATGTCAATAAGTCTTGCGCCAATATTAAATCTGGGTTGAATAAAGAAGGCAAACTCTGAGATTAAATACGGATTCAGGAGGAAACGCTAAAAGAATTGATCAATTAAAGAATTATGTAGACTAATATTTGTTGTCTGTCTTCCATTTTTCAATATGTTAAACTCACAATGAGAAAACATTGTTCAACGATTTAGATGTTTTAACTCACAACTTCGTTCTTAGAAGTTATCTTGTAAAAAATTTCGAGAAATTGTTTTTTTTTTAATGTAAGAAAACTGTCGCGGGACTGCCGACAGAAATGAAAACTGTAATGAATATAAATCGTTAGTCATAGGCTATTGGTTTAATCTGAAATTTGATTATTTTAACACTACCAAGTAAACTATTTCAACACAACTTACAAAATAAAGAAGCACAATGTCCATTTCAGATATATTACAAAGTAAACTATTTAAAAAAAACTTACGTAATAAGGAATCGCAATGTCCACTTCAGCGGTATTACCAAGTAAACTATTTTAACACAACTTACAAAATGGGGAAGCACAATGTCCATTTCAGAGGTATTATCAAGTAAACTACTTTAACAGAACTTACGAAATGATGAAGAACAATGTCCACTTCAGAGGTATTACCAAGTAAACTATTTAACACAACTTACGAAATGATGAAGCACAATGTCCATTTCAGAGGCATTACCAAGTAAACTATTTCAACACAAATTACAAAATGAGAAAGCACAATGTCCATTTCAGAGGTATTACCAGGTAAACTATTTTAACACAACTTACGAAATGAGGAATCACAATGTCCATTTCAGAGGTATTACCAAGTAAACCATTTTAACACAACTTACGAAATGATGAAGCACAATATCCACTTCAGAGGTATTACCAAGTAAAATATTTTAACACAAATTACAAAATGAGAAATCACAATGTCCATTTCAGAGGTATTACCAAGTAAACTATTTTAAA